>WSXT02215299.1:0-17358 GCA_011762715.2 Neuroterus valhalla | reverse complement strand
AAATTATTTGATTTTCAAAGTTTTAAACTTGAAATTATTTAATTTTAAATGTGCATTTTCAAACCTTGGATATCAATTTATACAATTTTGAACGTTATCAAATAAAGATTTTTTAAGAATGTTATAATTCAAAGGTAAATTCGGAAATAATTTACAGATATAATTTAGAAACTTATTAAATTTTAAATTACAAGACTCTGGATGCTTATTGTCATATTTTCAAACTTCAAACCAAACACTCTTTTTTTAAACATTTATTGAATTGAAAAACAGAATAATTGTCTATTGAAACAATGTGATTTTTTTTCTCAAAAAAATAAGGTCTTGATAGAAAACGTAATATTCAACCAACTTGTTCAATTCTCTACCAAATTTCAAACACTTTGAATCAGAAATAATATTTTTTTACTTCTTATCATTTTAAAATAATTATACTCCCTTTGGAAATTTTCAATTCCAAAATTAGAGATATACTTCGAAATAATTCATTTGTCAACTCTTTTGTTTAGAACATATTCAGTCTAAAATCCTCCTGATTTGAAATTGTTTAACTGAAAGTAATTGCGGTTTGGAATTTTCGAACATTTAATCTAAAACTATCAAATTTATGAGTATTCCAAACTGTTTATTTCGGAAGCTTTTTAATTCCAAATTATAGAACTTCAAATCTTCTTGATTGGAAAGGCTTCTATTTTAAAATTTTGAAATTTCTAATCTGATATCAGATTTTCGAATTTTTAAACTAGGAATCATTCCATTAGAGAGAACATGAACTTACATAAATAATTGATTCCAGAGAGATGCATATATTATCAGTTAAATAATTCAGTTGAAACTTTAAAGTTTGATTAAAAAAAGGAACACAATGCTTACCTGTTTGCGGTTATTCTTGTACGCCATTTCAGAGAGCGTTAACCTTTCTTTGGTATCCAGTTTATTCTTTATTACGTGATACATGTGCGCTGCTCTCTTGTTCAGAACTCTTTCTTCAAACTGCTCATAGGTCTCGTCCACTTGCTGCTCCTCTTGCTGTAAATTTTTAGATATAATTAAGAAATTATTATACAAGAAGTCCCAAGTTTCATAGCAATTGCTATAGCTTGACTATGATCAGGCAATTCTTGAAAAATTTTAATGAAAAGCATACCGGTCCAACAGAATGAGGGAATTCATAATCGTCTTGATTCCAAGGCGTCGAAGGTCCTCCCCTTTCTGAAACAGCACCAGGCGTGTGTGCAGGAGGATGTTGCTCGTCGTAGCCCATATAAGCAACTTGGGGCTGATTCTGCGAAGAAAAGGAAATAAATTAAAAATCGACTCTTTATCGAAAAAAAAATATATTAACAAGGATTCGAGGGATTAAACACTAGAATTTTGAGCATTCAAAGGATTCCATGAAAGTATTTCCAGGGATTCTGCAGAATTCGATAAATTTCAAGATTCCAAAAATATTAAAAGATTTCAACAGAATGGAAATTACTTCGTCGGATTCTTGAAATTTCGAAGGATTTCGAATGATTCCACGATATTTATCAATGTGTTTTCAAAATTCTAATGTAATTTCAATGGTTCACCGGGGATTTCCGAAGATTACACGGATTTTCTAAAAGACTTAAGTTGGTAAGATATTCCAAAATATTGCAAAAGATGTCAAAGAATTAGAATGCATTTAAAGTACTTACCAGGATTAGAAAAAAATCAAAAGGTTTCAAAAGAATACAATTTATGCGAATCAAGAGGTTCAAAGTGAGTTAAAAACTCTCTCAACATTTCAATATATTGTAAGAAATTTCAAAGAATTTAACGAGATTTTAAAAAATCGGGAGAATCCCAAAAGACTGCAACACGGGATTTCAAAGCTTTTCATAGAATTTTGAGGGATTTAAACATTTCGATTTTCTTTTTTTTAATTTGGAGGGTTTTTAGGAATTTTTAAATTGGGTGAAGATCCAAAGAGATTTTAAATAATGTTGAAGTTTCATAAAAATACAAACATTTTGCATAATTTCAAAACAATACAAAAAACTGAATTTGAAAAGATTTCGCGTAATTTCGAAAAATTTCTGAATGAAAGTATGTATTTCCAAAAATTTAATGAATTTCAAGGGGTTTCGAGGAAATTCAAAGATCAGAAGGTACTTATTTCCAAAAAATTTTAGGACACTTCGAGAAATTTGAAGGCATAAAAATATGCCAAGGAATTTTATGGGATTTGGAGATATTAAAACTGATTCCAATGTTTTTTTAGAAGGAAGAGTTTCAATAAACCTGATGGAATCTTTGAAAAATTTTATATTTATATTTTTTAGAGATTTCATGGAAATTTAAAATATTTGAAGAGATTCCAAATAATTTCTAAGCATTTCCAGTGATCACAAGAGATTTTATGCTATTTAGTGATCACAAGGATCAAGTACCAAAGTAAGAAGTGAGTCAGGCCACGTCAACTGTTGCCCATGAAATTTTGGTGATTTTTTAAAAAGTGACAACAACTTTGTTATGACAGTTGTGAAGCGTTTTCTCTTTTTAATAAGAATTTTTCCTAGATTAAATTTGCAAAATTGTAATTTTTTCATAACAATTACTTAAACAAATTCGATTATTTATAACTTCTAGGCCTGAGATCGTAACAATTGGCGTCTCGAACGGCACGCAGTGGGAAAAAAGCACTTTCTTGAGACAAAAATCAGCCGTGACCTCAATTTTCAACGGATCAGAGCTTTTTTTTACTCATGAAGGATCCTACTTCAACGTAGAGGTGCACGTTTTTTTAATTTTTTATTTAATTATTTGTTATTCAACTTAAAACTTACAATTTATTATATTGCGATATTTACTTAGCCCCGTTCATCGATATTTCTTCACAAAGGTGTAGAATTAGCAAAGTTACTTTTTTTTAACAAAAATTTACTCATTTGGCATATCTATACTTCGAAAAATTGTTTTTTCTGTAAAATAATTAATTTTCATCTGAAGGACAGGAATTTTACACATGAGTTACATGAAACAACATTTCTCATTGTTATAAACAATTTTTATAGACAAATTCACTTACTTGACATATCTGTGCATCAAAAAATTTTATTTTCTGCGGAATAATTATTGTTCATCTGAAGAACAAGAATATTACACATTAGAGTTCCAGGAAAGATTATTTCTCATTGTTTTGAACAATTTTTATGAAGAAATTCACTTATTTGGCATATCTGTGCATCGAAAGTTTTTCGTATGAGTACGGGATAAAGTATTTATACTACATTGTGTGAACTTTTCATTGTGATCGGAGGCATAGAAGTTATAAATAATCGAATGTTTAAATAATTGTTATGAAAAAATTATAATTTTGCAAATATAATTTCAGGAAAAATTATTATTAGAAGGAGAAAATGCTTCACAACTGTCATAAAAAATTTCATTCGATTATTGCAAACGAGTCGTAAGTTATTCATTTTTCTATTAAAAGTTGCAAAAATCATTATTATTAAAAATAATGAAAACGATGCAGTTTTTTGAAAAACGGTTCAAAGTGTTTTTTTTTTGTAATGCTATTATGTACAGATTTTTCCAATTGTTGTCACTTGTTGAAAAATCACAAAAATTTCATGGACACAGTTGACGTGGCCTGACTCAAATATAAAAAATACAAACCCCATCGTATCCCATGTTCTCCATCTGTGGCAAATGCGACATGTCCGGAATCGGCTGCATCTCTGGAATGGTATCCGGAATTTGCGGCATTTGTTGCAGCATTTGTGGGATGTGGTGCGGGGTTTGGGGGATGTTGTGCGGGGTTTGTGGGATGTGTAGCGGGGTTTGTGGGATGTGGAGCGGGGTTTGTGGGATGTGGAGCGGAGTTTGTGGAACTGGGAGAGGGACTTGTTGTGGTACATGGTCTGGCATTTGCATTTGTTGCAAATGATCAAAATCACTTGTCGGATGCATTGGCGTCTGTGGCATTTGTAAGTGCTCTTCTGGGTGTGGCATTTGAGGAGTCGGCGGAGGTGGTTCCTCTGCCGTTCCGAGGAGCTGACTCACGTCACTTGGAGGAATATGCGGCATCTGGGGAATGTCCATGCCGAGTACAGGTACTTCTGGGGCTGGTTCCATCATTGCAGATTGGTCGACAGAAGCCATAAGCCCGGATATGTCAGGCACTGAAGGCTCTTGTGGTAGAGACACATCAGGAGGCAGCGGAGTTTGTGGAATAGGCGTTTGCGGAATGAGGCTAGGTCCTTCTGCCAATTCCGTATTGATTGAAACTTGGCCGAACTCTCCGAACTGCCTCACCTGTAAAGGAAGAAATTAAAGTTAAGACACTAATGAATGTAGAGTAGAGAAATTCGTATTGTAATGAGAAGGTTAATCTACCTCTTCATCTAATGGGGCCTTGCGTTTACGACCCACTCGTTTTCCGAGAAGGCTCTGCTCGAAAGCGGCTTCTTCTCCTGCTTCTCTCATTTGCTCGAGAGGCATTGCATCCTCATCAGCGCCAAAGCGCCCAAAGTCCTCGTGATCGTAGGATTTACTAGTTAAGTGTCGCTGGTAATTCTAATGGAGAAAAAAGAAATTATACGTCTCTAAAAATGAAAAAAAGTCGAACTCGAGTTTTAGTTGCACAAACCTTGAATAATACTCGTGCAGGTATGGGCCTTCCTGGAAGAGCGAAAAGTTTCTCGACACCACCAGTCTCCTTCCAGTGCATTAATCTCTTAGTTGGAGGAGCAAGATCCAAAGTCGTGACGATGTCACTTGTGTCTGAAAGTTGGGCCTTCATCTCCTCGCCGGATATGTTCTTAACCTCGTCTACGATCAGCTTTCGCTTGCGTTTTGCTTTTGTGAATCCTACAGTGACAAAAATTGGTGTAAAGAAAGTTCAAGTAAATTCAAAGTGTCCACCTGACTTGCTGAGTGGCACTCTGATAATGTTGCTTAGTTTCTTCAATCTTGAAAAAAGGATATTAGGCCTCACCTTTAAGAGCAGAAGCATCGACAGGAGCGAGAGCAAAGCTTTCCTCCTCATCATGGAGTAATGTGGTTTGTTCCTGCACAGGTGCAGGAAGATCTTCAATCGCATCCATTGCAAGATCACCATGAATAGACGGAGGTGCAGGAGTGAAACGTCTGCTAGCGACACTTGCCCTTCCTCCTATTTCTGATCCTACCGCTGGAGTTGCTGCCCTTGAACCGTCACTGCTGCTCAAGAAAATGTACATTTTATTATTTTGAAACAATGATTAAAATGTATATTATAAACTTCAATTCTTCATGTGAAAAACATTTATCCCATTAGAGCCAGATCAGGGATCGAAGGAGAGAATTGTAAAAGTACCTCATTCCTCCCATTGGAGACGGAACTCCTGCAAAGTGATCGCCCATATCGTCGTCTGAATCGTCATGAATCGAAGGAGGTACTACTGCACCTGCAGCTGCATCCTGTTGTTCCGTGATTGAACTGACTTCAGGTACTGGAACGTCTCCCATAGGTGCTTCATCAAATAGACCTCCCTCGAACAATCCACCAGCTGTAAGGGATTAAAAAATTCAAGTTTCTTTTCCAAAGATTATTCCCTCGAGGAAAAAAAGAAATTTAACAAACATATTATATCTTGACCAAGGTGACCACCGAATCCATCGTCTCTGATTGGTGTGTCGATGTCCATCGGCTGAGCTGTTGAAGATGTTCCAGGTACAGGTTCTTTTTCTTTCTGCTCCAGACTTGGTTCCATACCCGGTTCACTGAACAACATGTGACCCTACAAGATAAAAGCATTAGCAGAATCTGGGAATTTTATTTTAATATTTAAATCTTAAAAGCAGAGAATTTATGTACTTGATCGAGGGTAGGTTCCATGCTTCCAGCATGGCGAAGTAATTCCGGAGGTTCGGCGTCAAAACTCATGTCACCAAATCCTTGATCGTGAGTGACCAACGAGAGACTACCATAATCCTCCCTCATGGTAATTTCTTCAGCTCTTGACTGATTTAAACTGAATTGAGCCTCTATATCGACATCTCTATAAAACGAACTAAATTTTTAATTCAAGACAATGAAATCGCTGAGTTATTTCGATTTCCTTTTCGACTTTTTTTACATGAAAGAGAAAGTTTAACTTACTTTAATTCAGGCATAGCAGTGTCGAAATCGTGGAAAACTTCAGGAAGTGTGATTGCAGTGACTGCAGCCTCTCTGTGTTCTTCTGGTAAGTCGACCATTCCTGGTCTAAATGCCATTTTGATTTTAACAAAGGCTTCATTACAGTCGGCCAGAAGGTATTTGGCCTTCCTCGAATAAATTCGCACCACTCCGAGCAACAGGTGACCCGAGGTTCGTAAAGCCATTTTGACCTATTGAAGAAAGAGTAAATAAATACATCAATTTTTGCTCTGGCTAGAGAAATATACAACAAAACTGGTAGTTTCTTTTGAATTCTGAATCTTTTGATTATAAAATTGAAGAGATTCTACATTTCATAAGAGTACATGAGGTATAACTGTAATCAGATGATGCATAACAAAAAATAAAAAAAATTGAGCTCAAAATTTGTATAAAAAATAATGAATATAAGAGAAAAAAAAATCTCTATGAGTTGCCAACCAAAAAAAAAAGTAAAAAATACATAAATGATGATTGAAATAATCTGGAAAAGAAGGGAATTGGAAGGCTTCTTTAATTTTTTATCTCATATCGAATAATTTTTTTAGTTTAAATGGAAATATTGAAGAGAGCATTGTCCAAATTAGCTCGCCAGATTATTTATTTCATTTCGACGTATTTCGCAGTTAAAATGGACTATAGAACGTTAAAGAGGAATTCTATTTTTTCTTAATTTAATTTCCTCAATTTTAACCATCCAAATGGAACTGTTCGAAAACTGTAACAGGATTATATTACATTTTTAACCAAATTGACAGCTTATAGATATATATTGTAATTTCGCGAAAGGAATACAGATGAAGGAATGATGATAAAACTAGGAAAGCTCCGAAATGAATCATTTCTTACCTTGGGTTGCAGAATTCCATCAACAGATTTCTCAATATTAGTTTCGAAAACATGGGCCTTGGTTAGCTTTTTGTCCCAGTGAGCGGCAAGCCAAATTCGGGCCAGGGGGCCCTTTTTGGCCAGAACAAAGTGCGCGTAAAACATTTCTCCGGTTCCTTTAGATTCTGCGAGAGAAGAATTCACTTCAACATTTTATCCACAAGGCGAAACGTACAAACCACAAAGGTACAGGAGTGATAAGTACGTTCCCGTTTTACATAACTAGCACAGAGTTTGCAGAGATTTGATATAAAAATGATTAGAAGCACTAAAATAACGAAAAATTCGTTAACAAAATGGAATCATTATACACTGAACCCGTAGGCATTCAGCACTGCATTTTCGTCAACAATATGTTTATGTCAAAAATTTTGTTGTCAATAGCACTTAAGATGGCGTCATTTCCTAAAATTTTGGCGGTCTGGGCGCAACCGAAGAAAATTCAGATTATTTCTGCAAACCACTGGATTACCTTTCACTGAACGGTTTTCCTCAGCCGACGGTTTTTTCATGTATCATTTTTTGCTACGAAATTCCGATTATCTTGAAGAATTTCGACGAAAACTAGAACACGTACACACGTCAACTTTATAACCCGCGTCTACCGCGTCCTCAACTGTTCTTGGAGGAGGAGGCGTTCCTAAACCAATCAAAATATACCGCTAGTCGGCCATCTTGAATCCTATTTGAATTTCTGGAATTTCATTTTATTATAGAAACTTGGTGCGGCACCTATTGTAATGATAAAAAGTGCAAATTGAAATTGTTATTCGTTTGATTCACTAATTCTTTTATTTGGGTTACATTTCGAAACTAAGATATTTTCGTTCGTTCATGCACGAAATAGAATTATTTTTTTCTTATTAGTCAGGAAATTAAGTTAGGAATTCGAAAGATTTGGAAAGTCGACAAAAAAGATTTTCTACGGGATTTAATGGTGTTTCCGGTCATTTAACTGACTCTGGCAATAAAAAATGATTATCTCACATTTTTATTATCCGTGAATTTTTTCGAGCTCAAAAAATTCAGGAGATATCGGGAGAATGGTAATTCTCGTAAACAGATCGCAACAATATCGACTGGTGGTGACATTGATTTCCGATAAAAAAAATGATATAAATATGGAATACTCCAAGTAATTCCCAGTTTTCAAAATTTGGAGAAAAGAAAGAGTTGGAAAAACTGACAGGAGTGATAAGAGATTAAAATTTATCAAATATTTCTGTCAAATCTCTGTTAGTTTATGAGTGAAATTTGTAAGGAATTCCTCAAATATGCAGTCTTTTGAAACTATTTTCCAGTGAGAGAGCGTCATTCATACCTCCATCATAAATCTCTGGTCATAAGACTGCACACTATCTATTTGACCTTTAGAACTCATTTCGCTCAAATCTTTGTCCGTTTGCCTGTAGTCTTACAAGACGAGGACATATTCACTTTCAAAATGGTAAGTCCCTTCGGAAAATTGAGTAAAAATTGTATTGTATTATAATGGTCTTATCTTGTAGAAGTTAATATTTCTGTATAATTTTGTATCTTCAGCTAACCTAGGAATAACCTTATAATTTTCAGACAGTCAATAGGACTCGTTTTTTATTTATATTCCCAGATTTTCGGATTTCCTTCCACAGTAGAAAATGTTCTAAAAATAGCTTTTTGATATGGATTCTTTTTCAACGTGTTGGCTCTTTTGCAGAGATTTTTTTGAAGTTTTGGAGCATTGGAGATTGATAATTAGAAAGTAGTAACAATGAACTTGAAAGCCTTAAAAGTTAATAAATCTAGTCACATTGTTATATTATCTGCAATGTGTAATTAATTTGTTGTAAATCTTTTCGTTTTTTTGATTGGTTGTTGCAATAGTTCGATTTCTTTTTAGATTGAAATTAGCGGGATTTTGAAATTCAAAATAGAACGACATTTATATTTTTGCTGTAAAAATTGGTTCAAATCGCATCTATATTGTACAATTATGATAGCAAAAAGTATTCTACAAAATTAATAATAAAAATTCGTATGGTAATTATTATAAAGAATTTAGACTATTATCATTAAATTACAGTCTTTAACTATGATTTAAAACTGAATTTTTATGAGTGACAGATAACTTGTGTTTTGTTAGCAGATATTTATAGATTTTCCATTGTTGATTAGTTCTTTTTTGTTTCAATCAATGTCGAGGTCAATGCAATACTTTACTGAATATCGCAATTATATTATATTCTTAAGAATTAATTCAAATATAATAATGTTTACTATCAGTCAATCAACTTATTTTATTTTTTGTAACGAAATTATTTGCAATTTTTAACAATTTCGGTTTTAAATCATTAAAAACTTCAGTTTTGAAGGCTCAAATTTCAAAAATTTGAAGGACCGCAAATTTATGTGTTTTTACATTATTTTTGTGGGAATATTTGATTATAAAGCTCTATATAAATAACATATGTCTGAAAAAGCTGTTTCACATAATGAGTGTACCATCATTGCTGATAATGCTTATTGCACCACACGATTGATAAGTTATTTCATCCTCTCATGAGTTTGTTCTTGTATCCTTTTCAAAAGCTTTTCAACTTTGAAAAATCTAATATTCAACGTACATTAGTCAACAATGTCAAGATCGTGGAGAACTTTGATAACTCAAGCGATTGGCTCTTCAGTTACTTTAAATTCGAGACATTCGCAATTGATCTGAAATTTTCTGCAAGTTGGAGGCGTTCCAATGGAAAAACAAATTTGATGAATCAAATAAAATTTTTTCAGTTGTAAAGATTGGGGCACCCGTATCTCAGGATGAATTTTCGAACCCAGAAAATACAATTGTAGCAAAAATAAAGTCAAATTTTCCACCATAAATAATGGATCCTCAATCTAAAAGAACAAACTTTTCTATTTTCAACCGAAAAATTGAATTCTTAACCTACGAAGATGAATTTTCATCAAATTATCGAGTTTTTAAACAGGAAAGATTAGGCACTTAACTAAAAACAGTGGAATAATTCCTAACAAAATCGTTAAACTTCCGAAACAAGAAGGCAAATCTTCAACAAAAGAGGCAATTTTAGATGAGAAGTTTAATATCCTAACAAATTGTCTGATTTTGGAGAAAATATAATTTTCTGCACAAAAGTTGAATTTTGAAACCCAAAAGTATAAAAGTATATTCATCAAAAAAGTTCGTTTCCTATCAAGTATTTCAATATTCCAATAGATAGTTGAATTTTTTCCGCTAAAGCAATTGAATCGTCAACCATAAATATACATCAACTACGACGTAGGTAATTATAAACAAATAGTTAAGTTTTCTACCAAAATATTGTGAAATCAAGCCAAAAAGACGAGTTTCACACAAAAATGGGGAATTTTCAACCCAAAAATAGTATTTTCAACAAGAAAGACTATTTTCTACTGAATAGTTCAATATTCAGGAAATGTTTCACATATACTTTAAACCACAGAGGTGAATCTTAAAAAATAAATTTTAAGAAATAAGTTTAACTCCAGGCTGAATATGTAGTAAAATTTTTCAATCAAAGAAAACATTTTTTACTAAGAAGATTCAAGTTTTGCCAAGAAGACTAATATTCTATAAATTTGATTAATTTTCGTAAAAATGGTTGAATTTTGATAACGAAAAGGCGAATTATCTACAAACCAGCTGAATTTTCAACATAGAAGCTAATTTTCTCCCAAGAAGACGAATCTTCAACTAAACAAGACGAATTTTTGAAATTGTAGTTAAATCCATAACCAAAAAGACAAATTTTTAAGAAATTAGTTGAATCCTTAACAAAAAAAAGATTAATTTTTGACAAAGCAGTTGCATTTTCAACCATAAAAGATGAATTTCAACCAAAAAGATTAACTTTCTAACAATAATACAATGATTTTTCAGAAAATTACATGAATTTGCTAGTAGAAAAAATTTATGTTTTTAGTTTTAAAAATTATTCTTAAAGAGATGAAGTTTAAACTAGAATGATGAATATTTAAAAAGGAAAAATTATTCTCAACAATATGCATTGATTCTCAACCAAATAGTTTAATTTTTAACAGAAAAATAAATAAAATTTTAACCCATTATGGCCTCAAAGGTCTTTTGGTGGCTCTTATTCACACTCATTTATTTTGTGGTTCATGAAACTAGAAGCAACTTTTTGTACTGGGTCCTTTCAAATCAGGAGTTTTTCTAAATGTGCAAGCTTAAGATAAGAAACTGATCTTCAGTTTTGACTATAAATGTAAATTTCTTGAAAAGCGTTGAATTTATCCTAGAATTTAAATTTGTTCATACAATTTCTGAGATTTAAATGCTTTTCTAAGAAAATCTCTTCTTATGGAATACCAATTCAAAGGTGCAAACAAATTTGAATAAGTTAAAATCTTGAAGAAATTTTAAATCTTAGGTCTTTTTGGGAGAAAGAATTCAATTCAAAGAAATTTCAATATGTTAAAAAAATTGGCTATATGAATGTAAATTTCTTCAAAAGCCTTGAACTCATCCTAGAATTGAAATTCGTTCATACAATTTCTGAAATTTAAATGCTTTTCTAAGAAAATCTCTTCTTATGGAATACCAATTCAGGGGTGCAAACGTTAATTATTATTGCTGAAAGAAGAGTGTAAGTTTATTTAATCAAATAACGGAACGTGAAGGATCATATCAGAAAATGGAAAATAAGTTTTAAATGAATTTATTGAATAGTTTAGAGTTATTAGCGTTTATTGATATAATTACTTTTTTTACAGATTGAGAAACTGTCCAAGTTGTAATTTTGTATTTTTTTTCTCACAGTCAGAGCCAATAAATGTTGTTGTCACCGGGGCAGCTGGCCAAATCGCCTACTCTTTGCTCTACCAATTAGCTGCTGGTTCAGTTTTTGGTCCAGAGCAGCCAATAAATCTACGTCTTCTGGACATTCCTCCCATGATGGAAGTTTTGAAGGGAGTTGTCATGGAACTGGAAGATTTAGCTCTTCCCCTCCTCAGAGGTTTGTACCATTTTTAATTCTCAATTATGATTTGATTCTCCAATAGCAAGATGCGTTTTTCTTCCATGCTTATCAGGTAGAAAGATTCAAATGAAATTCTTATAACTCTTTTGGATTTTACAGATGTTTTGCCAACGGATGATCCTGATGCAGCTTTCAAAGACGCAGCCGCTGCATTTTTGGTAGGCGCAATGCCTCGTAAGCAGGGAATGGAACGTAAGGATCTTTTGTCAGCAAACGTGAAGATCTTCAAAGTTCAAGGAGAGGCTTTGAACAAGTACGCCCGTAAGGACGTTAAAGTTCTCGTTGTTGGAAATCCAGCAAATACAAACGCTCTTATTTGCTCCCATTATGCGCCTTCCATTCCCAGAGAAAATTTTACAGCGATGACGAGATTGGATCAAAATCGGGCCCAAGCTGCTTTAGCTGCACGTTTAGGAGTACAGGTAATTATTAATTTTACATATTATATAAACAAAGAGATGCATGACTTCAGAGAAGTCATTCTCTTTCAAAAAAACATTTTTGAGTAAATTTCAATCACTTCACAATTATAAACTATTTACTTTTTTGAAGAATATACCGTTTTGAGTGATACTTTAATCGGAATTTTGAAATTTGAACGCTGCGAGTTAAAACTGCTGAATTTTACAGGTTTCAATAAAAAAAATTCCTTTCGATTATAGATTGTTCGATTTTAAACTATTCAATTCCAGCTTGTAGGTTTTCAATTCGTTCTGGTTGAAAATGAATCGGTTTTGGTTGAGGATCGATCTACTTTGTTAGAAAACCATCTTGATAGACGGTTATCTCTTTGATCGAAAATTAGGCAATTTTCTCCACAATTCTCCACAAATAAAACTATATATACAAATATATAAAACTGGTTTATAGTACTATTTGTTATTGAAAGCAAAAACAGTGTTATAAAAACAGTTCTTATTGCGGCTAGAATTTCATTTTTTGACATTTTTGTAAGGTTTTTATTGAGATTTAGTTTTTCTTCAACAACATCCAATGCCAAATCTAAAGGTACATGTCGAACATGGAAACAAGATATGGTGAAATCGTGGAGTGGGGAATATGAATTTTTCGGTTTTTCAAACATTTTTTGAAGTCCCAACTATCTTTAACAAATGAATCAGTTTTTCCTTATTTTGGTTTTTTTGTAATCATTGAAATTTGAAGCTAGTCACATTTCCTTTATCAGCTTTGACAAATATAATGTCTTTATTATTTGATTGGAACTTTTTTACATTTTCTATTTCTTGTAAGTTATCCTGCTTTTTAAATTAATTGTAACACATGAAATTTGAGATAAGTGTGTTAATTTCCTTCCTGATATTTTGTTCATTATCAGGATCTAAGACTCTCTGTTTCCCAAATTAGCTATGATATTATTACCAGGGATTTTTTTGTTTTTAAAAGGAAACTCCATAATTTTTTCCCAAGGCAATGGTCTGAACAATATGATCTTGGATTTGTTTATTTGAAATATTTTGGAACCATTTTTCAGTTCTAGCTCCCTCAAGTTCATGATTGTGTGGAAAAAACTTATTTCTTCTGAATTCAAATTTTTTCGTGAGTTCTATTCTGACATAATTTTAATGTTTTCTGCAAT
Source organism: Neuroterus valhalla (assembly GCA_011762715.2). Taxonomy (NCBI): domain Eukaryota; kingdom Metazoa; phylum Arthropoda; class Insecta; order Hymenoptera; family Cynipidae; genus Neuroterus; species Neuroterus valhalla. Next base: position 3,701 of record WSXT02215299.1, on the reverse strand, counting down.
GAATTATTGTGAAGCAAAAAAAGTATTTATAGACTGTTCTTTGATATTTCTATAAAAACGGTGTTTTAAATATTGCGAATAGTTTCCTAAATGGTTGATCAAGTAGACTAAATTTTTAATTTCATAATTTAACATTTGTTTTTGAAAGGGAGATATTTGAAAATGTCTCGTCCTTTATTCCCTAAGACGGATAAGTTTTCTTTGAATTGATTTCCATCTATCTATATCCCTCCTTGGGACAGGGCATTCATTTATTACTATGAATTAGTTTATGACATCGTTTCGGCTACTTTTTTGTGCCTTCTTCAGGTTAAAAATTTTGTTTTCCTATAATTAATAATATAGAAATAAATAATAAATAAATATTAGCCGAAACGTTGTCATAAACTAATTTTTAGTGATAAATGATCGTATGACCGAAGATTCAAACTTGGAATTTTAATTTCAATGTTGATTACTAGAGTACTTTTGTCCAGGGCGTCAAAATTTCTTGTAACGACTCTGTTCATAATATGGGTGGAAAGAAAGTCACGATGTCCGCAGTGTTGCCAAGTCCGTCGATTTCCTACTAAATAGTAAATCTGGTAGTTTTTCAATGGCTGGCAGTAGGAAATTTTGATGTCCGTAGTTAGCAGTGACTTCTAGTAGTTTTCAGAAATCCGACAGTAGGAAATAATTATGTCCGTAGGATGAGAAATTTATAGTCGTTTTTTTTTCTCACGGAGCAGGTCTAAGAAAAAATGTTTTCTTTTATCGTACAAATGAGCACATTTCTTATCTTTTTTTACTCTGATAAGTGAAAAAAAGAAATAGGAACTTGAGAGTATCGATCATATCGATACACTTTCAAGAGTATCTCGAAACGATTTATGTACTGCGTTACCATCGTGAGACGTGAGAGTCGTTGAGTTAGTCGTGTATAAATTCAAATGCCGTTTTACTTGTATTCGTTTTTTAAGTGAAAGAAATTGGGGAAAAAGAAAATTCCTTATACGCAGAAGTTTCGCTGAGAGTGGGAGAATGATCCAGGTTCAAAAGATTGGATTCAAAGCGTTCCAAAGTGCGTTTTGTAAATATTGTAAAAGTGCATTGAAAGCACATCACAAATTGCTTCGTGATCACACAAAGTCGATGAAACACTCAAAAATAGCCAAGTTTCTCGCCAGCAAGGCAACAGAAAATTCCTTCCGTTCTTGAAATAAAACGAGTGAGCGAGACCACGGTATTTAAAAGGTCTAGCAGGATTCTAGTAGGATTTCTGTCTTCGTCTGGTAGGAATGCCTTGTGCAGACTCGGGAACACTGGATGTCCGTTTGGCATGCGAAACTGTAGCATAACACGGTTCTGCAGAATTCACTTCATGTCTTTTGAATTATGTACTCGAAAGATCCGCTGGATAATGATGCTGAAAGATCTCTAGAATTTTGGTCTGACGGGTGCATAGGCGGTGTATCATTCATATGCAGCAAAAAAATTAGTATTGAAAGAATTGCAAAAGGAATGGTCAATGTCACTATTACAGTTTTTGGGAATTGCTTCCCAAGTATCATATGCTACTTCAAGGTATTGGGGAGTTAAGTCAGAGGATCTCAAGGAGATATTCACGCTGCGCTAGATCAACCGCGGGATTTTGACGCCTGAGCGATTGTAAGATGTATAGGGTGTAACTCCCTTGTATTGCCACATGGTGTGGGCTTTGATTTGGGTGTATGAACCCGGTTTGCCACTTGTTGTGGGCTTCGATTTTGGGCATGTGTACCCGGTTTGCCACGTGTTGTGGTCTTCGAATTTAAGGCATAGTTGCCCGTTAGTACGCCACTTGTTGTGGGCCTAGAATTGCAATGTGCAGTTGTAAAGTGTCCACATTGACGTACAGTGATACGTCAGATGCGACCCGAATTGACGGCTGCGGACATTCCTGTAAGACAGCCCAACTTTCCTCCCTTCCTCCTCGTCGTAGCAATGATTTCCCTCTTAGATGCCATGGAAGACCTCTAGATAGAATTTCCTGAATAGTGTCGGACCACTCCAGTTTCCAAGAATTAGAATGGTTCTTATATAGTTAAAATTAATTGTATGTCACTTCTTTCGAGAAATGAGAATTTTCTTGCTCAGATAATAGGTAAACCGTTACTATGATTTCATTTTTGTTGCATAATAAATTGACCTTCAATATAAAGATTAGGAAAATCAAGGTTGGCAGTAAATAAACTGAAGGGTTTTGTTGTTATAAGATTAATAACAATACATGGTCTCGGGCAGGGCGAGAGAGATTCGAAACCTGGTGGCCAAATTGCGAACTTGTTTTGAGCCGTCTGGTAAACGATGAAAGGAGAGGATAAATATCTTCTGGGTATGATAAGATACTTACCATATGAGCAACTCAATTTACGCATGTTAGAGCGCACACAAATATTTTTAAATGAAGATATGAAGTCGGTGAAACCAAATTCAATTTTTTCCAAGGTCATGTCAAACATCCAATTCCTACTTTACTGAAATTCTTTTATAACAAATTACCTTTTGTTCACATAAAATGAAAATGTTAACGTTCCTTGGTGTCTTTCATTTTACTTTATGCATTTTCAATTCACGAGCTCTTTACGTGTGAACGAACGATATTTAAAAAAGGTTGGTAAGGTAGGAATAGGATAAGTTCGAAATGCCCTTAAGGGCATGTGAAACACTCAAATTCCTACATTACCGACATTTCTTTCATTGTAAATGTAAATAATAAAATAATCCTTTTCACCCATCAAACTTTTTCTTCTGAATTGAGGGTCGGTAATGTAAGTATTTGACTGTGTATCATGCCACTAATTACTCCAACCAAAAGTATACTATTTTGAATAGCCAGTTCCGTAGACAGTTTGATTTTCAAAAATAAGTTATTTTCCAACCAAGAAAAATGAATGATGAATCATCAACGAAAAAACTAGTTTTCAACAAAGTAGTTTAACACAACCAGTAGTCAACAGAAAGAAGAATAAATCCGACTGAAATGATTTGATTTTTTTTTTCAAAAAAATAAGTTATTGATGGAAAACGTAATTTTCAACCAAATTGTTAATTTCTCGAGCCAAAAAGACAATTTTTTTATAAAACCGTAGAATTCCAGGCGGTAAAGTTAGGTTTGAAACTCAATAGTTAATTTTCAACCAAGAAAGATGATTTTCAATTTAAAAGAATGAATTTTTATCCAAACAATTAAATTATTTACCAAGGATAACGAATTTAATCACTTACCAAAACAAATTTAAAAACAGTCAAATTCAATAAAAAAAGACGAATCTCGAACAAAACAGTTGAATTTTCAACATCAGAGTTGAGTTTTTACGCACTAAAAGATGAATTTCGAAAGAAAAAGTTGTTTTTAATTAGGGAAAAATGAATTTTCAACTAAAAAGTTGAATTTTCTACCAAAAAGGATACGTTTTCAACAAAATTGCAATTGTTCAGTTTATAAAGAAAAAAGTCTATTTTTCTAATAATTAAATTTAATCGAAAAAGACGAACTTTTAACAAAATACGTACATTTTCTGCTAATTAGTTGAGATTTCCAATTATTAACGATACATTTTCAACAGAAGAGTCGAATTTCCGACCCAGGAGAATTATTTAGATAAAAATCTGCCCGCTTCGCGGGCACATTCTCATCGCGCGCTTCGCGCGCAGCTCGCTTCGCTCGCAAGTATCAGCGC
>WSXT02215288.1:0-17358 GCA_011762715.2 Neuroterus valhalla | reverse complement strand
GACACAAATACCCGAGCGCGAAGCGCGAGTCAAACATATTATCGAGCGCGAAGCGCGAGATCCTACGGACGCGCGCCGTAGGCGCGCTGATACTTGCGAGCGAAGCGAGCTGCGCGCGTAGCGCGCGATGAGAATGTGCCCGCGAAGCGGGCAGATTTTTTTTAATTAAGTGCTTGAAGCAGTTATTCTCTCCTTCATACTTATCATCACTTTTCAAATAAACACCGTATTTTCAGAAGTAAAATCTTATCCATATTTCGAGCAAATTTTATCATTGATAAAAATCCCAAGCCCCAAATGAACCGCGACTTCGGTAATAAATTTGTTGCAAGAGAAAAAAACCGAGTTATAAAAAAAGTTTATAATTTTAAGAGCGTTCATAATGTTAGAGAATTATTCTTCCATCCTTTCTCTTGAAATTTCGGATAATCAGATAAAATCGAATACATATTTTGATAAAGCTGTAAGAGGCCTCTAACTAGAACCAAAAACATAAAAATATTTTTGTATACTTCCAAAATGGTTTGTTAAAAAAATCATATTTTTATATGTATCTCTTCAAGTATTCATTTTTGAGACACAATATTATCACATACTACTGATGATATCCCTCGTATATCCAAGTAAATCCTTTTCGTCTAACTAAATATGTTAAACTGTTTAGTATGATAGCTGGGTTCTACATGGTAAATCTCTACACGAATTAAATTTCGCGAATACGAATGAACTTTATTTAATTATCATGATAATAATTCTATTAAATGATCACGTAAAACTGTTTAAAAAACAAACCAGGAAATACGTAATCATCAACGTTGAAATGCAGAGAGCAAACAGTTGTGATTACTTGTATATCACCATGAGCATAAAAAAGATGAAAATCCCTTGTTCCGATTTACTACATGAAAAAAATAAATCCTGAATAATTTTCCGAACATTGGTGAAGTCTCTATTACTTATTTTTTTCCGTATTCCGTATTCGTGAAACATGATTCAGGTTCCGAATTTCATTGACACGCGGTTTTACGGTCAACAGTAAATGCTCGAAAGACCTGTAAAAGGAGGAATTATATACGACTTTGCGTTAAAAAGAGAGACATAATGAAAAATAACCTCAACCGAGGTCTCAAGGACTCTCGCCAACTCTCTCTTAAATTCTGCCTATATATTCTCTGCTATGCCACACCAGCTAAAAGTTTGTATGTAAAGTCCATTCTCAGTCGAATCTCAGTGGATCTTGATCCACTCTTTGGGTAGAAATAATGCATGTTATATTAATTTCTGTGAATCTGTGCTTCAACCCACCACGTGTGCAAAGGTTAAATGTACTGTTTTATTATAGAATCAGATGCTGGAACAAACCTTGCTTCAATCCCAGATTCCGATATGCCACTGCGCCGAAAAGCTTCGCCGACAATTTTTCTGCTGTAAGGGTAAGCTTTCTGGCTGGTGGAAGTGATTTCCGGAAGGACATGCGATTCAATCAATTTTTGGACAAGAATGCAATGGCTCCTCTAATAATAATTCTAGAAATAAGTAATATCAAGTCTGCGCAGGCTATGAGGGTAATTAGACCAGAATTGGAAGAAACACATAAAAATAATACAATTTCCACAATATAGTAAACGCGTCAGATGCAAGAGATTCTGGATCTCTAGACCAGGAAACGAATTTTTCGCATTTTATATACAAGTTAGTTGAGAATAAATCTACCTCGAATGTTACGAATTCAAATCTTTTTCTAATAGACTCAAATTTACCTACTTATTTTGTTAAGTTTGAGGAATTCCACGCTTCCCATACGGATATCAACTCAAAGCAGAATCTGACAAGATTAATTAAATTCAAAGCTACTTCTAGTTCTAATAAATTTATAATATGTTGTTTTTCATCGTTCGCGTCCCACGAGTTTTCTCGAATCCCGTTTCTTCTCTTCTTTATTACTTCTGTCTTCTTTTATTTACATTCTTCTCAAATTGAAGTTCATCATTTTATTCCAATTATAAAAATTACTTGGACCGCGAAATACAAAATTTATGAATTGAATTCTGAGAATAATTATCACAGATTTTACTACACATGTGTTGTAATTTAAGATTACTATGTACTCTTGGAATGTAAATTTACTACTCAAAAGTATAATGACAACCATTTGAACATTCTACCTTTTACATGTGTTGCCTATGGAGAAGAAGTGAAATAGCAACACTTTTATTTTTCTGCTTCGAAACGGAGTTTACCATGCAATTTAAAAATTACAGATAAGCGTGAGAAAATAATAAGAATATCTTTAAGTGTAGTGCATAATAGAAATAACTTTCCAAAGAATAATGTTTTTGTTCCCGCGAGAATCATGTAGTCTCGATTTGAGAACGCTAGCTGTTTGCAGTGTTGCTGCGCTCATAGCCTAACTAGCATTTTTTAGTATAAGTGCGGATAAGTACGAGAACTAACTTGAGAGTATGAATTCCAAGTAAGTAATGTGACCAACTTAAACTTGATTTATTAACTAAATAAATTTTCTGGACTAGACAGACTTCTTTCAGCATGCAAACATTATACGTAGTATAATGATCCAAATTCACTAACCAAAAAGTTTTCTTGGGTCAACCAAATATTTTGTGGTCCATATAATAACCATATTCTAGGGTTGAACGAATAAAAATTTTGTTGATTCGGCCTAATCTTTTTCTCAGTCTAAATTCACTGGAAGTTCATTTTCAAGACGTACATGCTGCGAAAGAAATTTAAAAAAATCTCAGACGCGGAGATCCGAACCCTACACGCCCAGCTCTGAATCGAGTACGTCAGAACTAGACTCGCGGAACACAATTATTAATCCTACTAAAATAAAGGGTGAACTTATTCGCTAAACGGGTTGAAGTAAGTGTAAGGAAAAATTACAATACCGGTATTGTAGTGTAAAAACCTTATACTTGTGTGGTAACCGGCGCAGCAGCCGGGTGTTCTCCGAAATTACAATACACGTATTGCTATTTTTAATAACTGAACTGGAATTTTGCCTCACGCTCCTATTGTGAAAGTGTTATCACATCCGAAACATTTTCAATAGTGCTGGTGTAAGAGAATAAACTGTAATCGCAAAGTCCATTACGTAAGTTTTTTCCTACTACGGCAGTACTCTTAAAAGGGCGTATTTTAGCGAACTGCAGTAAGCTGGCCTTTTCCACTCATCGAAAATCGGTGTTCACTTCACCTCAGTATTGAGCTTAATTAAATTGATGATTGTGAAATCTCTTTTTTCTTTTTTAACTCTAATATATCAAATGTACATTATTATATTGCTTCTCATATACGTCGTACCTTGTTTTGCCTATCAGAAAATTTAGTTCGTCTGTTTTTAGTATTATTTTTACGATCAAAACAAAAACAACGCGCATTGATAACAAATTTGTAGCTCATTCCTGGGTAGAGAACTTTTTTTGTTCCATTTCTTTCATTAGGTTGTGTTGTTTTTCCAGAAATCAAATTTTTTCATTTTTTATTTAATTTTTAATGATTGAAACAGAAACTACGCGTTCCATAAAAAAATTATGGATAACAAATTCGTAGATCTTTTTTGGACCAACAACTTTTGCTTATCAATTTTGTAAGACTGTTATCCATGTTAAAAACGATGAATAACACATTTGTAGATCTTTTTCTGGTGAAGAACTTCTGTCTATTTTTTCTTCTTTTTTTTTTCTTCTCCAAAAATTCAATTTTTCCATTTTTAATATTTTTTTTTCACGAATAAAACAAAAACTACTCATCCTATCAAACAGAAATTCCGAAAATATTCGTAGATCTTTTTGGTTGCACAATTTTTGTTCCAATAATTTTCTTCTGTACCTTGCATAGTTTGGTCGAAAAATGAGATCTTCTATTTTTTATAATTTTTGTGCCACAAAAATGTGAATTTTCGATTTCTCGAAAAAATTGCAAAATTAGTTTTGATAATATCGTGGGGCGACGTTTTTCTCCTCCTGACTTTTTTTTATATCATTCGTTATTTGGCTTAAAAATCTAATTTTCGTTAGTGTTGTTGAATTTTGAAAATGCTTTGAACTCGCCAATTTTTTTTTTTACCAAAAAAGTTTTTCACGATAAATTGTTTGCACTTCCGAGTAATACAATGAAACTCAAATAGAATTTTTAAATGTTGAAAAAAATGGTCTAAAAATTTTTCAAAATGCTGCAACCCTTTGAATTTTCATCTAAAATATCTGGCTAACGAACTTGACCTTTAGTTTATGACACTCAAAGAGGGTATCAAAAGCCAATCTCATATATTAGTTTTTCTAAAAGTGATCGTGCATACACACAGGGACATTCGTAAAAACCTGTTGTTGGGTTCATAGGGTCTTCAATCGTGGACATTTGACAAGGACGGGGGGGGGGGGGGTCAATTTTACACAAATCTAATACTTTCTCTGATGAAAATGTAAAAAATTATTTCAGGAGACTCGTGACTAAAGCAGAAAAATTTATTAATTTTACGCCATGGCAGGAGAAAGTAGGACTAAACTTTTTGTAAATAGAGCAGGAAATAAATGTTTATTACTTACTAAGATATTGTGCCGTACTCAAATTCAATTTCTATTAATGAAACAATTATCAAAATAAAATTTAACTATTTACATTCTACTTCTTCATCGACTCAGTGATCGTCAACTAGAGATACTTGATTTTACTATAATTCAGATACCCATGATTTGACAAACGAAGCCATTCGAAAGAATTATTTTCCAATAAGGCATACGACTTTCTTACATTCCTAAATCAAAAACAAAATTCAAAATTTATAACCCATGTGACTAACATTAACCGGCGAAGACTAGCAGGCTGGCGATGACTCGATAAGACCGAATGGCAAATTGACGATTACTAGGTTTCTTGCACTATTATTTCTTGTTGTTGAATTGAACAATAATTTCAGGGTACTCCTTTAAGTATCAAAAATATCCCTTGGTAGTGTCAATGCTACACTGTAAAAGTTTAAACAATGGTAGTACGGAGTACCGACGACTTCGGGTACGGAACGCAAAACAGAAGAAACCAAAAAAGGCAACTTGGCCTTACGTAGTCAAAGTCCTACAAATATTCGAATCACACAACTAAACTCAATTTCTTTTACTCTCGGTCATCTTTCTCGCGAGGCGTCGCGATGTCGTTTACGAAGTTCAGAGCACTATTTTTTATTGAAGATGATATGTGAAAAATCTGAAAGAATTCAAGGAAATTCATTCAACATTCATGAATAGATTTTGTGCAAACAAATTGAAAAAATATTGAAAATCGTTGTCTTAAGTTCAAAAAATATACAAGCATCCTTTTTTTTGTTCTAATCAAGATATTGGAATCATAAGCGGGCATATTTTTAACTAACGGGTTATTTCCACCGCAAATTGTACAATACAAAAGAAGCTTCAAATGCATTATTTGTAAGTGTACTTGGAACAATGTTTGTAGATAAAATAGAATTGCGAAAAAAAATATTTCGTTCATTTGAACGTTCAGATCTTCCAAGACATATATTATTAGGCCAAAGCCCAGGTAAATTATCTGCTAAAGGTAGCCATACGAAATACTGATTTGAATTAAAACCCATTTTTTCATGTGATAATGATCCAGTTCAATCTCTTAAATTATAATCTCTTTTTTTTTTTGAATGTGTCAATATCAAAGAGTATCGCAGCTGAAATGATATAGAAGTGATTTTTCAACTCTGGCCTAATAATATGTCAAGTTACATCTGAACTATAAAAACTGCTTCAACAATAAATAAAAAGTAAATCAATCCTGTGGATTTCGATTTTAACTAATGTGAATCAAGTGATAAGAATGCAAGGCATATACGAGTTTTTCATGGAGTTTGTTCGAAAATTTTCAGAAAACTACATTTCCCTACCATATTCTATTCAAAAGTTACATTCTAATCGCAAACATTTGTTTAATGAATTAAAAGCACACTTAATCTACCATATTTATTTTTTATATTGACTGATTAGTTAATGTCATTATAAGATTATAATGATATTATAATATTATAAGGAAAGATTAAGGATATAAGGTTTTAACAATGAATAATTCGAAAAAGAATAAGTAAAACTTCTTAATTCCTTCATTGGTAAAAAATTGGTAATTACGAGCAACATACCGTATAATACTTGAAAAACGGTACAGTTATATCGTTTCTGATTATAAAATATTTCCAGCACCCACGTCATAAACTCCACGGATCAAGGAAGATTGAATAGAAAAATGTACAAAATCCGTTCGATTCATTCAGGAGCTGGAATCCAGGGACGTCACCATGCACAGTTTGATGGGAAACGGTAAACGATTTACCGCGTGACACTTTTTAGTCCGGACAAATTGTCGCAACAAAAGTACGATCACCGCCCATCAAATTTGAGGAGTTATTAGTTAATATCGTTCGCTTGAAGCTTTCAATTGAGGTCAAAAGTAATTTTTATAAAAAAAGTACATTCAAAATTGTAGGCGAGCCCAAAATGGAAGAATGTCTCTCAACACCCACTTAAGAATTATAAAAAATTTTATTCTAATAAACTCTGAATTTGAATCAGTGAGAAACGGGTCACTGAATGAAATCAGGAAGGATATTTACGTAAAATCAGTGATATCTCACTTATTCAGAGTATGAAAATTGATAACTGAAACCTGAAAAGGAAACAAACGTCACTAACATTCTTATCTGGTGGAATCCACATGGAAAGAACACCCCACATACTAAGTTCCATGCTTTCTCAACAATTTGATTTGAGCAGATATATTTTCAAGCTAAAGATTCCCAAATTAATTTCCCGATTTCTCAGTCTCGAGACTCGATACGTTTCTGTGTTGAGTAAGCAACTTAGAACTCGACGCCTAATAGACCATCATAAATACATGGTTAAAAATAATCTTAAGTGACAAACATATGACAGATGACTTTATGTCACTGATGGCGAGTAACCGTCATTGTTTTACGGATTGTTGACGCACGTGTCAGGAAAAGGTTTACAACGGTGTAGACACTAGGTAGCATGACTGACGATGAAATCGAAAACATATACAAATTTCTCGCTGTACGTGTTTGTTAAACGTATCGACGTGTTTCGAATGTTTAAGAGCATTTAACATTCCGAGCATGACCGCAGCAACAACGAGGTAGCTTTAAGTGTATCATGAGTCGCACGTCGTTCTATAAATGAAATTTGAGTAGCGTTATGAACAATTTTGAGATATTAGAAAATCGAGTTTATCACTTACATTATTATCTGTGGACAATAAGTATTTCGAACGCTTAGAGAAATTTCATTTTGTGTCCAAAGGATGTTTCTTGGAATAAATGGGATTTCCTCTTAAATTCAAGGTGAAGAGACAAGGGCCGCGAAAGCGGGGGGCTCAAGTCTCCCGAATTAAATCAGGGGGAGAGACCCCCCCCCCTAGTTTCACAGGTATTTCTGTGCATTGTTTTTTTGCTTCTCTGATACCGTGGGCAGTTGAACCCACCTACTTGAAAATACCTTCCGCGGTTCCTGTCAAGAGAGTTTTCAATGGCATGAACGGGAATTCTTCCGCCGTAAAAATTATCATTATTCGACAATGAAAAAGGATGTGTACTCTGAGAAGTTTGCTGTCGGAGATAATTTATTCGCTAGCTGATTGGCTATCGAGTAAACTGAACAGTGTAGAGTTGTATTTTACCAGCGAAATTTGAATAATTTTCGTATTGCCCATCGAGTTTATATTATAAAGTTTGACTTGAGAGCGTTTCGGATATAATCTTAAGAAAAGTGAGATTCTATCTCATTTATGCATGAGGCACTTCTTGTAAATTTTTATAGAAGATTTCATATTAAGAAAAAAAAATCTTGTACACTTCCTTCAAAAAAAGCATGGATTATCGTCCAATTTAATGATATAAATTCCATGATTATTAAATTCTATGTCTCGTGCGCGCCAAGTAAAAATATAAAAAAAGTACTGTTCACAACAACGCAATAAAAAAATCTAAATTTACAAACGCAAAAGAATTTGTTATTAAACAATATTTTATTTTTGATAAAATGAAATATGAAAAAATTATGCACAATGAACAATCAGGATCTATGAGTAATTCTTTTGGGGAGCATAAAATGAATTGAACAATCTGAATCTCAAACTGAGTTAGAACTCCGAGCGCGCGGATGTTCTAGTACAACTGAATTCACACAATCTTGCAGCCAAATAATTTTGTTCATGTGAGAAGATATTCAGGTGATTCAAAACAAAACAGGCAATAGGACGATACTTTTGTCTCAGGGCAAGTTTTTTCTGAGTGAGTAACAAAGCTAATTGCGGGAACTTCTTAATGGTTACGTGTACCGGAAATATATGCATGAAATATGTATAATATATACCTGCATTTCGAACTCCATTACTTCGAGAGACGATAATTTATTAACATAAAACTCGATGTAACAAACTACTAAATATATTCTTGAAATTTGAATTTCTATGTAACTTTCATACGTTTTCTTAAAATACATGATGAAAACATGCAATAAGCATGAGAAGTTGACATTTTTTATTCGGTTATTAAAAAACTCATTTGTTAGGAAATTATCACTATTTTGTAAATTTGCTTGAGGTTGGAACATTTTTTATATTTCATTTGCAAGTTGGAAAATTCGACTCCGAAATATATTAAAAAGTTGCTTATGGACAAGAATTATTTTGCACACCACTACAAATTAGTAATGTTTGAATCTTTTAATCCATGTGGCGTTAAATTATTTTATGCTACTTTGTGTTGAGTAGTTTCAAGTTGAAAAACTGGAATTATTTGCTAGAGACGGGATCCAAAATTTGCATCTTTCTCTGAAAGATTTGGCAAGAACCATGAAAGGCATCTGATATCTGCAAGCTTTTTCTAAGACTCAGTTTCTTCAAGGTTTAGACATTCGAAACGAGAGATTTCACTCCAATTTCTCTCCCTGACAAGAATCAATCCAGAAAAGAAAAAAGATGGATCGGCATTTCTTTTCTAATCCTGTTTTTCCTCAAAGCTGAATTTTTTTTCCACACGTGGGACTGGATTCCGCTGGATTCCAAGTGGAAGTACGCTGAGAATACTTACAAATTTATATGGCATATCTTAATATATAAAGGAGCAAAGCATCTTTAAAAATAAGCATCAGGATTGTCAGGTTATATTTTTGAAAATAGTAAAACCAAACTCACCTTTGATTTATTATGTTTCCTTTTTATGTTCATTCCATCATTTTCAATATAATCGGGAACATCCTTTCTATTACTAAAGTTGAAAACCATAGTATTATTTTGCTGATTCCATGGTTTCGTGTCCCAGAGACCTCCACTTCCAGAACCGGATTTCTTCGCTTGAATCTCCTCTGCACTTTTTAAACTCACCACCACTTTTGTAGGTTGTTCTATGCTTTTAACGCGATTTATTAAATTCTTTTCTAGCTCTCTGTTGCTCAAATTTTGCTGTGGTAGCTGTGTTTTCGTAGAAACCAATGGTCGAATAATCCCGATCTGTTTTTGAGGTGGCGAAATTGTCTCGCACCGGTGATACCTTATCGTTTTCGAATCGTTGCCTTGCGGATAAGTGGTCATTGTCACAGACCTGATTAAGCCTAAACTTGAAATTGCCCCAATAGGCCTGTTTTCCACCACAACAGGTGATTCCTCCTTATCACAAATAATATTTTTTTCACTCTTACCTGCCCTAAGCCTCTCTTGCAGTCGTGCCTCATTATTTAAAACATCGTCACCAGGAATCACTGTTGCTAATGAAAGGGACTTTCTTTTAACAGTTTCATGGTTGTTCTCAAGAGGTTGCTCGTGCGAATTTTTCTGTCCATTCTGCGTTGCTCCAGGTAAATAACTCTTATTATTGTTGGGCTTATCATCGAAAGTAAACTGCATCGTTGTTCCAGCTTTCCCTATATTATCTAAAGCAGATTTGGAAACATTCCTTGGCCCATCGACTACTTCATTTTCTTTTGCAGGCTCCACTGGGGACGACAAATTTTTTTTATTGATTTCTTTTGGTTCCTTCTCGTCCTCAAGTTCTTTATGTTCCTTGTAATCTTTGATTTGCATAAATTCACTGTTTCCACTTTCAATTACCTCCATTTCTGGACTATGAATCTTGTCATTTTGCTTGACATCAGAAGTGGGTTTCACATTTTCCTTTTCCATTTGATGCCAGAATTTTGGAGCTTCTGGCGCAGATACTTGTCTCACAAATTCTCGACTAGGACTTGAAGGCGAAGGTTTGTGAACTGGACTTGAATTTTGCCTGGTGACATCTTTCTTTGGCGATGCCGGTGAAGACAACCTTGGAGAGGATATTCTCGGGGATAAAACGGGAGTCAAGGGGGGAGACTTAACATTAATTTCGAGGGAAGACTTCAATTTATTGAGCGAAGGTTCCGGACTTGGGGCTGGAGAGAATTTTAATTTGAAGGGCGGTTCTGGGGAAGGCGAGGGAGAGTGCGACTTCTCGATTTGCTGGAATTTGGAAACTACGGATGAGACGGATTGAACGATCGGATCCGTTATGACACCTTCATGACGGTACTCCTCCAATCTATCCTGCTTTTCTATGAACTCGCCAGTGGGTTTCGGCGAGAGAATGATCTTCTTTGGAGAACTCGGACCCCTGCTGGTCCCATTCGTAAAAGGTTTAGGCTGTAGGGGTGGCTTAGGGATGATTTTTTTCTGGTTTTGAGCTTTGAAGGTGTCATTAATGGTCTTGAAGGTCGCAACTTTGGCAGCTACTTCTCCCTTTGGCTTGAGCTTTTTTGCAGAACCCTCAAAAATTCGCAAAGTGGTTTTGACTAGATCCGGCGGTGGCCTTTCGGTCTCCGCCAGGACGGGTTTGATCCTTTTGGGTTTGTTGACAGCCTTCGGCCGGTCTGGCTCTGCCAAGCGACTCTCGATCTTGACGGACGTTCTGTCGATCAGTATAATATGATCGTTTACGGGTTCTTGTTTGAACACGGACCCAAACCGGTTTAGCGCCGAGTTCGGTTCCTCCGGTGTCGAATTATATCTCATGAGAGTCTCCACGCTCCTCGCTCGTTTCATGGAGTCATTACCCCTCGAGGTGTTCCTGTATCTCTCTGTTTTCGTCACCACATTTTTCTTCGCATATTTTTTCGCCGTTTTCTCCACAAGATCTTCCTCGCAGTCGAGGAGATCCTCGAGACTCGCGGCGCGCCTGAATCGTTGCACGGAACCTCGATTCTTATTCGTCTCGCGCAAAGTGAGGTTAAGGTACTTGCTTTTCAGTTTGTTGACAATCCCAGGTCCGTACTGCAACTCTTCGGAACTGTCACTTTCACAGTCCTCGGGCACTTTGTTTCTCACGAGGGCCATGTCAACCCGTGTTTTTTTTGAGAGCTCGATCAGCTGAAAAATGTCACTTTCCCTCTCAACTCTCCTGGTTCTATACATTTCACAGTTATTTTCCGATTTTGACTTTTCGTGATCAATCTCGGGGGTTCTACCGGCGGAAACGGAGTTTATAACGTCCTCCGCATCGGAACAAAAACCCGCCTCGAGACGCATGTTACCCGCGACTGGTGAACTTTCGAAAGAAGCGGTCGCGATTGTAGCGCCACAGGTTGATTCCCTCGAGGATGAGTCCGCACTACAACCTCCTCCGGCTCCGGCGACGAGGTTGGCACTCACTGCACTGGCACTGTCACAATCACTAGCACTAGTTCTCAGCTGATCCTGAAGAAGGGAGAGGATCGGATCGGGAATTTCTACCCCATCGCCGATCACCGTCGAGCACAACTTGACGCTGTCACCGCCACCGTTGCTAATGCTGGAGGTTTTTTTGCGACGTTGTAATAATTCCCGCTTCCACTGCGGTACATTGTTGCCACTGTCAGTACTGTTGTTGGAAGCCATTTCCGGACCCGATGCTTATATTGATGGTAAACACTGTCACAACACAAATCTGTTCCTTCTTTATCCTGAAATTTCCTAAGCACTGTCCCTTCGCACTCGAGCCGGCCCTGGTTTTGTTGCACTGCACTGCCGCCGCCACGGTTTTTGTTTTGCTTTTCTCTTGACAAGATTCCCGGCGATCCACTGGCCGAAACCAATGATATTAATATGTAATTAAAGTGGAATCTCCGACAACAGGGTTACGTTTCGGAGCACACCGACACTTTTGCTCATATTGTCGTGTGACTGAATCAGGCTGGACGGTAAAACTTGAACACACTTCTGCCGTTCGCACTCGTTCGGAGCACAGCCGGCGACTGCTTGAATTGACTGCTCGCTACTGCGCGAAGGTGGAAAGACTGGAAAGTTGACTTGCACTGTAGTGGGTGGGTATAAAATATTATTTAAGGAGGAGTGGATTATTTTATTAGGCAATAAGGGAGGAACGAACCGTGGAAAGAGAAGACACACCTGTACGAGAAAAAAACAAGGAGGAAGTGTGAGAGAGGGGGGGGGGGAGAGAAAGAGACACGCACTCTTGCACACACAAAACACACAGTCCTGACTCCTGCGTGGTCTACTATTCGTGGATGATGGAACATGCGCTGGAGTGATAGAGATAGAGGCAGGCAGGCAGGCACCACTGATCTCGTGGCAGGCACACTGACCTGACGTCACCAAGTCGCATCGCTCAAAAATCGTTACATGCCGGCACTTACTCGCAAGGCAGATTGAGGTTTATACTTTTTATCGACCACTTATTATCTCACTATTCCAAAACCAAGGGGGCCACCGGACCGAGAAACCGGGATATGACTTGAAATTTTCCGAAACCAGGAAAAATAAGAAGTGAAGATGACTGTAATTTAATTTTTGACCATCTATGGTACTAGTTTTGTGTAAGAAAACCTATGTTTTCCCAAATGATTTTTCTAATCTAATGAGAAAAATCCTAAATAAAACCTAAATGTTCGATTTGAAATTCTTATTCGAAATGTCTAATGTTTCAATTCAAAGCACTCAAAATTTTGAAGCTTAAGACCGTAGTTAAATTTTTATCGCAATTCATTGTTAGAATTTTAACGTGTTTGAATTCGAAATTTATCTGTTTGCAATGTGTTATCCTAAAATTTTCCTTTTTTAAAGACCCGCACATTTTTTATTATTCAACTTTGTTCAACATATTTTGAGTTAGATTTTTGAATAAATATCATACTTTCTATCTCTTACTCGTTTCTTCATGTATAAAAAATAGATTTATAAACAAATAGCTGTATTATATCCATTGCTGTAAATATTAATTCTTTACATTTGAACGATTTCTTAGAATTATTCGATCGAAAGAAATGAAAATTCTTCCTCAAATTGGTAAATTAATTTTCTGTTTTATGAATAATGATCTTACGAAATCTTACTGTTAGTTAACAAAAATTGATTCAAGCACTCCATAAATATGTCGCTCGATTTTAGAACATAAAAATATGGTTTTGTGAATTTATATGATCAGGGGTGTATTAATCGAGGGGCTAGCAGGGGCTGTAGCCCCGGGCCCCAACATTGGGAGGATCCGGCGAATTCTTCGAATAAAAAAAATATATTATTGCCAGAGCAAAATCAAGAAAAAAATATTTCTGACTGTATAATAATTTGTAGTTTTTAATAAATAAGTACCAAAGGAAGTATATTTGCAAAAATAAACTATGAAAGTAAATAAAACATATTTTTTATTTATATTCAAAAAATGACTACATTTTCCTGACCTTGAGTGGGCCCCATATTCATTTTAGTCCCGGGCCCCGTAAAGCTTTAATCCGCCCCTGTATATGATACAAACTTATAATTAAGAATTAGTTTTGTATATTTCGCATTCAAGTGTCAGATTTATACATAAAATATTGTTCGAATGTTTTTGAGTTTGAAAATTCCAAGAATTTGGAAAAGTTGTATCTATACGTCGAACTTGAACTTTTTTCAGTTTTATTAACAATATCAAAGAAACTTTTCATTGAATTTTTCAGATCAAAATTGTTTTTCATAAGAAAAATTTCATGTTTAGAGGAGGAAAATCATGTGAAAGATGCAAATTCACGATTTGGTGCAACAATTGTTCAAGCAATTTTTCTCAACAATTACGTTAGTTTTTAGGAAAAGATTTTTCTTAAATTATTCTTGGTAAGATCATGGAGAAAAACTTTGATGTTGCATAAAGTTTTTCATACAACGAACCGTTTTCATGTTAGAGTGTTATAAACAACTGAATTTGCACTCAAATTGACATATTGCTGACTAAATATCTCGGCACCTACTGGATCGAATAATTTTGAAAAGAATATAAATCATTTCACAGGAGACTTGCTCCAAAAAAGAAAAAAAAAATATCGGACGGAGCTGAAACTTTTTTCAATATATAAGTGTGAAAAATGGTCCTTTTCTAACAACTATAGGTGTACAACTTTTGGTACTTTTTAATACATAACTTTATGTTCAAAACAGATGCTACGACTTTTGTCAAAAAAACTAAGGGGAATCGCCGTGGTTACAAATACTTTCGTTACTTTGCAAAAATTTCAATCTTTTTTGTTCACAACAATTTTCATTAGCAAATGCGTATATTTCATATAAACAATTTATTTTAACACTTTGAGAACATCCTTCATTTGTTATTACCAATTGTTATAAACAAGAACATAGGATAAACATACCTGCTTCTTTTACTCGCTCTTGCAATTAATTGTTTATAAGGTAGTACTTAACAAATGGTTTGAATAAAGAGCAAAATTAAGAGAGACAAGAGTGTTTCGCTGTGTCCCCTTCAAGAAACGTGAATAAAAGTAGCAGGTAGGTTGATAGTATGTTTTCGCTGATAACAATTGTTTATAACAACTGAAGAATGTTTCCGAAGTGGTAACAGAGAGAAAGATTTTCAGGAAGCTACCAGATGAATAACGAAAAAAAATCTCGAATTTTGAATGTAAGATTGCAGTGATCGGCACAGATCAAAGATTATTTTGCAATCAATTGTTTATAAGACCATAGTGAACAAATGGTTTGAATTAGAAGAAAATCCAAAATAGGCATCATTGATTTTTCTTGTCTTTTTTGAGAAACATGTATGTTTTACCCACGGAGTATAGTGTAAGGAGGCGAAACTTCATACTTTCGAATTCGTAACAAGTGACAAGTTATTCTAAACATTAAACATTTCCAATTAGAAAATCATTTCTTTTTTGTTTGCATGACAACATTTTGTTGCCCAGTTTATTAATTTGTATGCTTAGCCGCATGGATGATAAGAGTCAACAATGGGGTGGTCCAAAAATGCATAAGAAGTTTTTTTTTCTCCAATTTTTATGCAAAACGCCCGGAAATTTGTTCGAATCAACAAAAAAATAAACACATTCTTTTTTGAAAAAAAATTATATATTTAGAGGTGGCGCAAGCCCCATGAAGTTTAACACGTATTTCCCATAAGAAAAAAGAGACGTTTTTGTAAATTTTATTCAGAATTCTCAATATTAGGTGAATCGAGTTCGGAATTGACCATTTCTCTTCACCATTGTTCACAGAATGCGAATTAAATGTTACTCTTCAAATCTCACCCCCATAAGTCTGTTTTATAGGGTCCCAAAAAACCCCCATAAGTAAAAAAATGGGGTTTTCGAGTTTTTGGCGCTAATTATGATTTTTTGCGGTTTTTTAACGTTGTTAATGTTTATTTAAATTGTTTAAACAAATTATTATTGTTTATGGCTATCTTCTCTTAGATTCGTGCTGGAAAGATGAGGTTTTTTTCTTAAATTTTCAACTTCTCTCTACCTTTTTAGTTGTGAACAAATAATAAATAAACATTAGAGAGAATCATATTTTAAATAGTATTGTTTCAAGTAAATTATTTTTATTCTTTTACCAATGTTCAAAGAGAATTGATTGAAACAAAAAAGCTGAATTAATTCAGTGAAATTTGAATTTCTAATTTTCTACCGAAGTTATGGATCTTCAACGCAAAAATGGAATTTTTAAGAAATTAGTTCAACTTTCAACCAAAGAGTTGAAATTTCGACCTAAAAATAAACATTTTTAATCAAAAATGTAATGATTGATATTTCGAGAAAAAAAGTTTTATTTTTAATAAAAAACAATCTTATTTAACCAACAATTAAATCAGTTCAATCTAATTCAATGTAAACTTTAAACAATTATTTTTTTAAATTAAATAGGATATTAACTCACTTCAAGTTAAAAGTTGGTAAAAAGTTAAAGTTTTCAGAAAACCGGAAGTTTCTATCATTAAGCAAAGAGAATATTATATGCAATGAATTATTATATATTATATGCAATTAAAAAACTGCACTATGTAGTATTTATCTACAAGAAGATAGCTGGAAACATTTACAATTTGTTTTAACAATTATTTTTGCTAAATTGGATAAAATAATTACTTTCTCTAAGAAAAAGTGGACAAAAAGTTGAAAATTTCATAAAAAACTTCAACTTTTTTGCATTATTCTAAGAGAATATTGTTTTAATTGATAACAAGTTGTTCAAACAATTATTTTTGTTAGCTTCAAATGATTGTTATCTTGCTTTAACTGAAACTTTGAAAATAAGTTGAAAAATTAAGAAAAAACCTAGACTTTCTAACCCTTTTCTAAGAGAAATGTGCTGAAAACAATAATAAATTGTTTAAATAATTTAAATAAACATCTGTTGAATTTAGGCTAAATTCGCTTATTATTTTGAACGGCCTTTTCCTCTTTTCAACGCCTATTTTGAGTTTAGTCACAACCGACGAGTTGACCGAGCAACATCGTTCCTTACAATCTGTGTATATTTTTATATTTTCTTTCAATAAATATTTTCTTGTGTGTGCTCTACATGAATGACTATTTATTCTGTCTAATAAATATTCTAGAGGTTATGTGCCCACCACACTTACACCGTGCCAACTGGAAAGGATTTTGTTTGAAAGTGCCTCAGTTTGAACAGCGTAGTGATGTGTTTTTGAAAGTGCCTCAGTTTGAACAGCAATGTGATGTGTTTTTGAAAGTGCCTTAGTTTGAACAGTGCAACATCAGTTTGAACAGTGTAGTGTGAAATAGTTTTTCCATCATGTCTGATAAAGAAACTATAGATCTGACGAAGTTAGAAGGGTCTAGCAATTATCCACTATGGAAGTTCGGTATAACTCTCATATTGGACTCGAAAGACTTCTCAGGCTACATTGATGGCACGGAAAAGGAGCCAGATAAGGAGACAAAACCAGGAGATTGGCAGAAATGGAAGAAAGCCTGCTCCAAAACTGCAGTGCTCCTTTTGAGTTCGGTCGACAAAAGCTTGCATGCAAATCTGATGAACTGCGTGACTCCTGAAAAAATGTGGAAA
>WSXT02215278.1:0-12540 GCA_011762715.2 Neuroterus valhalla | reverse complement strand
GAGCCGTGTCTGGCCGTGTCACTCACACACAGCGCGCGTGTGTTATTTAGTGGCTTCAGTTTCCGATCTGAGCACACTGGGACAGTCACGCCTTCTCGCCCCCCACGGACCTGGGAAAGGGGTTGGAGTTTGATCAACATTATTTTTGTGGTTGGTCACAGGGGCGTCTTCCCGCCTCTTCGGGACTCACGGAAGGGGAGGGGTATGACCAACATTATTCTTGTGGCCAGTCCAGTGTGCTCAGATTGGAAACTGAAGCCACTAACTAACACACGCGCGCTGTCTGTGAGCGATACGGCTCGACGTATACGTCGAGCCGTGTCTGGCCGTGTCACTCACACACAGCGCGCGTGTGTTATTTAGTGGCTTCAGTTTCCGATCTGAGCACACCGGGACAGTCACGCCTTCTCGCCTCCCACGGACCTGGGAAAGGGGTTGGAGTTTGATCAACATTATTTTTGTGGTCAGTCACAGGGGCGTCTTCCCGCCTCTTCGGGACTCACGGAAGGGGAGGAGTATGGCCAACATTATTCTTGTGGCCAGTCCAGTCTGGCCGTATCAGTCACACACAGCGCGCGTGTGTTATTTAGTGGCTTCAGTTTCCGATCTGAGCACACTGGGCCAGTCACGCCTTCGCGTCCCTCACGGACCTGGGAAAGGGGGCGGAGTTTGACCAAAATTATTTCTGTGGACAGTCACAGGGGCGTCTTCGCGCCTCTTCGAGACTCACGGAAGGTGAGGGGTATGACCAACATTATTCTTGTGCCCAGTCCAGTGTGCTCAGATTGGAAACTGAAGCCACTAACCAACACACGCGCGCTGTCTGTGAGCGATATGGCTCCACCTATAAGTCGAGCCGTGTCTGGCCGTGTCACTCACACACATCTTTAGTGGCTTCAGTTCCCGATCTGAGCACACTGGGCCAGTCACGCCTTCTCGCCTTCCACGGACCTGGGAAGGGGGTAGGAGTTTGACCAACATTATTTCTGTGGCCAGTCACAGGGGCGTCTTCTCGCCTCTTCGGGACTCACGGAAGGGGGAGGGGTATGCCCAACATTATTTCTGTGACCAGTCACAGGGGCGTCTTCTCGCCTCTTCGGGACGAACCTGGGAAACAGGTAGGGGTTTGACCAACATTATTTCTGTGGCCAGTTGCCTTCCCAACCCCCACGGACCTGGGAAAGGGGTGTGACTATGACCAAAATTATTTCTGTGGCCAGTCACAGGGGTGCCATCCCGCCCTCCACGGGATCTGGGAAAGGGAGAAGGGTTTTACCAAAATTATTTCTGTGACCAGTTACAGGGGCGTCTTCCCGCCTCCTCGGAATTTATAAAAGGGGTAGTGATGTAACCAACATTATTTATGTGGCCAGTTACAGGTGTGCCTCCCTGCCCCCCACAGGACCTAGAAAAGGGGTAAGGGTTCGACTAACATTATTTCTGTACCCAGTCACACGTGCATCTTCTCGCATCCTCGGAACTTTTGGAAGGAGTACCGCGATGACCAACATTACTCCTGTGACCAGTCACAGGGGTGCCTTCCCGCCCCCTACGGGACCTGGAAAGAGGGTAGGGGGTTTGATCAACATTATCTCTGCAGCCAGTCACACGGGTCCTTTTCCGCTCCCTACGAGAAGCTGGAGATAGGTGGGGGGTTATGGTAGGGTTTTGACGAGCATTATTTCTGTAATTAGTCAGAGAGGTGCCGCATTGCTCTTTCCGCCACTTAGGGCATGTTGCCAAGGTAATGCACAGTACCGAAATAATTGATCGTTAGATGTATCACTAATTGTCTTGGAAACAGTCACTCGTGGAGAAAAATGCATAAAGGAGAAATTTCGTATCATAATGAGATCAAAGTACATCAGTATGCGGAGTTTGAAAAAATCGAAGAATTCAGCTATTCGGGACTGCACCCAAAAATAAACTGTATTACAAAGAGAATCATAGTTTTTGCTCGAAAATGAATATTTTAGTTCCGCTGAGAATTTCATAATACTCCACTGAGGACGTCGTTAGGTTAGGTCACGGTGATGCTCCGATCTTCTAGTTTGTGGTGCCCACTTACTATAGGGAACACGGCAAAGTGAGTCTGGAGTATTTATGAGTGATTTTTACATATTGGCGTTCTTAAACTCTCCATAAACTTTTAATCTTCTTCTTAAACGGATATTATTTAGGAGGGATAGACCATAAAAAATTGGAGCTTCCTGGTAATTGGTCTGCTACCGTATAATCATAGGAGTGAGTGCTAGACTTATGGTACCCTGAGGCTATATCCGAGGCCTGGATCAAGTCCCGGTTTGATAATCGATCGTTAGATCCGAGACGAAAACAGAAGAACACGAAAAGAGCGTCTGTCCAATGCTCCAAAGAGTTTTGACGGAGAGGTACTTTTGCACCTTATAGTTAGCAAGACTGGGGTGAGAGGAAAGGGAATAGAGAGCACTCTATAGGGGCGAAGAAGAAAGGAAGAGGGATGCTGAAGTGAAATAAGACAAATGCGAAGGGACGATGAGGTAATAAATTAGGGGGGCTGCTTGTACTCCTCCTGATGCTTCTCATTCTGCTGATGTTGATGGTGTTGCAGCTGCCCAACCAAAAACTCATTGGCCCTGTCAAGCACCCCCCTCCATCCTGCCCCTGTCATTCCGGACCCATGTAATTCCGTTTGGTCCACCTCACTTCTACCTTTTTTCCATCTTCCCTTTCTTTTTTCACCATGCCGCAATTACGCATGGGACCAACTTGTCTTGTGCACCGAGCATTGGCGGCGCAACTAACTTCCCAGCGGGCACAAAATCGTCGCAGATGCTTATGAAAATTCGCAAGGATTAAAAGATAAATTAACTTTGGAAAAAAAGACTCAAATCTTCCATGAAAAAATATTTTATTTGTCAACAAAAGTGATCAATTTTTAAATAACATTATGAATCTTCAAATTTAACAGTTGGATTTCAAACCAAGAAGATGAACTTACAATAAAAATGATAAATATTGAACTGGAGCACTTCAGTTTTCAATCATAAAGGTAAATATTTCAACAAGGAGATTGAAGCTAAAAATACAATATTTCAACAAAATAGTTGAATTTCGAATTGAATAAATAATTACAAACAACCGAAAATGCAACAGTAACTTTTGTGACTTTTTTTTTAAACAGATCAATTAATTTACACTATCAAAGATAAATTGTCGACCGAAATTTGAATACTGAAATTGCTGAATAAAAAAAGGCATGTTCAACCGGAGAAATGAATTTTCAATTTATAAACAAGAGAATTAGGTTTCAACAAAAAAAAAACTAAGTTTCGAACCAATTTTCACATTTCGAGACAAAATTATGGATTTCCAAATAAAATTATAAATTTCAAACTTCGCTAGTTGCATTTAATCCAGCAGGACCAATTTTAAACTGAAATTATGAACCGTCAACTGAAATAGTTGAATTTCCGACCGAAAATTAAGTTTCAACCAAAAAATACCATTCTCGAACACAGTCGTCGATTTTAGCCTTGAAGGCAATGTTAAACCAAACATAAGAGTTTTAAACTAGATAAACTTCCGACTGACATGGAAAATGTTTAACAAATTGTTACATTTTGTAAGAAAATTATGAATTGTGGATTAAAATTGTAAATGTTCAACCGTTGTATTTGAATTTAAACTATAGAAAGACGAATTATCAACTAGATTCATGAACCTCCAACAAGAATAGTAGAATTTTAGAACGAAAATTGATTTTCACCAAAAAATGAAATAGTAAGACCCTTGACTTGAACAATGAAAATAATGCTTTTCAACTAAACATAGAATAGTAACATTTCCAGCTTTTTTTGGAACCAAATATAAGAGTTTTAAAGTAGATAAATTTCCAACTAAAATTAAAAATAATTAACAAATTATTGTATATTTCAATAAAATGATAAGTCTTTGAATAGAATTATTCTAAAAAAATCACACAGAGCAACAAATTTGCAAAACGTTCTTCCAATAATAAACAAAAATAAAAATTATTTCTCTCATAAGGCATAAATATATTTTTGAATTTTCAGAATTTGACTAAAGGAACGTTACATTTTTTATATTAAATAATAAGATCTTTTTTTAATTTATAAGAAGAAAACGGTCATTTCTCTCATTTTTCTGGGAAAAATTCAAATTGTCTACGGTTTCCCGGTCAAATCGTCGTCCTGACTACTTTGAAAACTCACATTTACTATTTTTGTGTCTTTGAACTTAAATATTTTTCTCCACATAATTGGAACATATTCAAATATTAGCTGAACAAAAACATTACAACATTATTGAAAGCAAAACAGAAAAAATTGTTATTCACGAGAGTAACATCATGTATTATGAAAATTCAACTGTTTTTGTTTGAAAAGTCTACTATTTTTACATTTTTGGTAAGGAATCGGTTTTGAAATACTTTGGTGATACTTCGTTCTTTTTGGTGCAAAAGTAATTTTTTCCGACTAAAAATTCCAGTATTCAATTTATGATCAAAAATTATAATTTTCCAGAAGATAATTCACCGTATTGACTCAAAAATCATGCTTGATTAAAAGATTTTCTCTTAGTTTTGAAGATTCATCTCTTTGGGTAAAAATTGGAATATTTTGTTGGAAATTAGTTTTTTTCTGGTTGAAGATTATTTTCTCAAATTCGAAATCGAATTCTGCACAATTTGGTAGAAATTCGAACTATTTCATCTAGAAAATCGATATGTTCCAGTATATAGTGCAAGAATTATCTTCAAAAGTCAAACTTTCTGATTGTTTTTTCATTAATTAGAAATAATATATTCTTTCCAACCATTGTTTGAATTCGATATAAAATAATGAAAAAAAAAATTTTCTAATGAAATATCCCTAAATTTTTTCTATATTTTTTCTGGTTACAAGAACAATAATTTCTTTTAAATACTTGTACACTTTGGATGAAAATTAAAAGAAATATAGTATCATTAATGATTGAATTTTATGGATTTGCACTTGAATGAAAAACCAAAAATCAAACGACTAAATTTGGACAAACACCTTCGAATACACCTAATAATGAAGAAAAACGTGAAGAAAAAATCTGCCCACTTCGCGGGCACATTTTCATCGCTCGCTTCGCACGGAGCTCGGTTCGCTCGCAAGTTTCAGCGCACCTAGGGCGAGCGTCCACCGGATCTCGCGCTTCGCGCTCAATAATGTATTTCACTCGCGCTCGCGTATTTGTGTCTCGCATTCGAAATGCTTTTGCTATCGTTCATTTCAATAATTATGCAGACTTTAAAGTGAATTGAACAAATCAATCTCTGTTAGATCCCAGTTAACAAATGCAACCTCATATTTTTAATTTATAACGTAATTAGGTATAGATGAAGATTACATTTCTCAAAGCTCTGTTGGCTTCAAGGTACACATTCTCGTCGTGGCACTCGCGATTTGATCCGTTCATCCCTTGGTCAATCATAATGTTTACAGACGGACGGACATACAGACAGACACCATCGTCGAAACATGATTTTCGGCTCCAGGGGGTCCTTAAACGTAGAGATCCGTTGAAAATTGAAGATATGGAATTCCAGGTGACGCTTATACTTTCTCAATCATAAATGATGAGAATGTAATAAAATTTTTGGTTTTCCATTATGTGCTGTACAGTAAAAGTTTGAATTTTTCATTTTTCTAAGAGATTCGAAATTTCGCTATGATAATCTCATACGGCACTCAAAAAGCAACGTTTTTCTTCCTTTTACTTTTTTCCATATCGTGCGTTATTTCGCGTGGAATCTCCATTTTATTTTTTATTTTCGAGTTTTGAAAATGCTATTACTCTGACACTTTTCTCATTATCGAAAAAACTTATAAGTACGAATTGTTTGAATTCCCATACGCTACAGGTAACCGTGTATATAATTATAAAATATCGAAAAAAAGTGTGTCAAAAATTTTGAAAATGCTACCGCTTTTTGAGTTTTCATACAAGATAGCTGGCCAACGAACTCATCCTTTCTTTTAGACCAATCAACAAGTGTATCAAAGGCTGATTTGACCCGTCCATTTTTTCGTGAGTTATCGTGTTTACGGACGAACGGACGGACAAACGGACATACAGAACAACAGACAGACACCATAGCCAAAAATTTATTTCCGGCTTCAGGGGGTCTCGAAACGTGGAGATCCGTTGAAAATTCAAGATGTGAAATTTCAGATGATTCTGATATTTTCTCAATCATAAATTATGAGAATGTAAAAAAGAGGAAAGATAAAGAAGAAAGCAACCTTCAAATCCCCTTCGTTCTCTTTTTTCTATATTTCGTCTTTTTTTTTCTCGAAAAAAACCCAAAACAAGAATATTCGAAATATCTACAAACGTTTTGGAACACCGAAACGTTGGTAGATATTTCGAATGTGTTTGTTTTGTGTGTTTTTTTTTTTGAGAATAGAAAAGACGAAAGATGAAAAAGAAAAGGATTTGGAGATTCCTTTCTCTTTTATCTTCCTTTTTTTTCTTAACGTTTTTTTTAGTAATAGATAAATTCGAAGGTGTTTGTCCAAATTTAATCGTTCGATTCTTAGTTTTTTATTTAAGTGCCAGGTTTTGCAAATTTTAACCCCGAACTTTGGACGTTAAGAAGAAATTTGATTTTACTTTTTTCTTTCAAATTGCAAATTTCTGAATTTTCATTTTTACCTCGAAAATTTGAATCAAACCCAAAAGTTTTTGCACATCTGTAAGTCAGATTGGAAACTTTACCTTTAATTTTGAAAGTCTGGAGTCGAAGGAGGATTCGGTGACCTACAAAATTTTAATACTCCAAGTTTCTTGAACATTAAACAGCATGTGATTCCAGGCATCCGGTACATTTTTATATTTTTGAGTAGGTGTTTTATTAAAGGGTCCTGATGCAAATTCCAAATTTGCTAGAAATCACTTCGGCGCGTCAAGGAATTATATTTGTTTTAAGTTCCTAATATTGTATTCGTGTATATCAAATCACCCCATTACAACGAAATTGGACCAAACACAGATCTAACAGAGTTTAAACAAATCCTTTTACCCCTGATAATTGCCTAAGATAAAGTACTAACTTTAGGAACAAGTGTTTTATATAATAATTAAAATAGGAGCAATTCCACACTATCAAAGCAATTATTAAAAAATCAGCTTGACAGCCATTGGCTGCTAACTAGCTGCTCGACAGCTAATCACTAGCTGATCACTTCCAAAGCAGACCCCCTATTGTGGCCCTGGACAGGACCGCTTTTGGCCCAAAATTAATCACATTATCAGAAACGTGAAAGGAAAAGGTTATGGGCCAGACAAATATTGAAAGAGACAGTTTCAAATTTCGCGCGAGTAGCCACTGATCACGTGATTCAGTTTTAATTGGTTATCCCCCTTAAATTACGCTCCATCTTCGGCCAATAATTGCGCTTCTTCTATTCCACACCTTCGCACTTTCGCAGGCAGGTGACAGCCGAAACTAAAAGTGACGGAAATGTTGTCCGTAGCCGAGTGGTGGCGCTGGCTGTACTTTCAAGCCAACAGTTCATAAAATACGTGGGGAAAGGGTCGACAATGTTGAGTTTCGATGTTTTTATGTACATAAACGAAATAATTTGATTTGTTTTGACTTAAAAATAAAATCTTAGTGTTTGAAGACTTCATATTCTTCCAGGATTTTTTCCTAATCAACGGCAACAATGGTATATCAGTGCGTTGTTTTGGATGCAATGCAGGTTATGCGACTTACTCCGAGAAAGTGCAAGTTTTTATTATGCCTAGTGATAAATGAGTTATTGAAATCTACCAAAAAGCTTTTTTCAATTCTGATTTTGAACTGAAGCCAGGTCATGTGATTTACGTAAAGCACATCAATCTTGATAATCTTCTTACGGAGCATTCGATACTTGGGAAGAATGAGAATAGTAAATATTTGTATTTTTTTTATTTTTCAACTTTTGCAATTATATTGATAGGGTGAAGACTCAACGGGGAAACCGGGGAAATACAGAGAATTTGGGAGAAAACCGGGAGATAACAGGGAATTCAATGAGAAAACCAGGAATTACTTCATTCGCCTAGGCACTTAAAAATTTTACCGTAAAGATACGAGAAATATCCGAAAACAGCCCCTGTGGCCTAATGCATAGGGCATCGGTCTCCTTAACCGGGGATTGTGGGTTCGAGTCCCAGCAGGGGTATGTGAAATTATTTTTTTTTCAAACAAAGATTCTATTTCCGAATGAATATTATAACAATATTACATTGTTCATTCCATTCTCTACACTGAAAACAAATATTTATACGAGCATTGACCGCTCCATTTTTATAAATAAAAGAGATCTTATTCTTTGATTTGAAGAATGTCACTTTCCTTTTGTCTGATTTAAAAAAAAATTTAATATATGTACATTTTATGGGAGAAGGGATTTTTATTTTTGTCTATTATAAAAAAAAACCTTTTGCAGATTCGTTGCTCCATGATACTTTTTTAGCTGACTCAAGTTTGATAATCGAATTAATAAAAGCCCCAACATACAGAAAGAATTATTTTCTCAAATTTTTTGAATGAATTTATTTATCACGTTCCATATTCTTTTTCCTCATTTATCTGACTTGGGACAGCCGATTTTAAAAAATAACCATAGTTTTGATTTTAGGGCAGGGAGTTTCAGTAAAGAAATATAATTTTACTTGGAACAGGGAATTTTTTTCATGAAACGTGAACTTTTTAACATAATTTTAATTTGGATTCAAAAGAGAGATAATTTCAAAAACCGCTCTTCCAATTTAAAATTCGTCATAATTTGAAAGTCCTCTCTTGTCGATTTTAAATGGAGAAAGTTAGACTTACTCCAATCGAAAATTCCATAGTTGTAGTTGAAAATTCATTTCTTCTGTTGAACATAATTTTTTTTCACCCTAAAGTTTGAGTATTCAAATTTTGGTTGACAATTTATCTTTTTCAGCGAAAATTAATTCATCTGTTTGAAAAGTCAAACTCTTCTAGTTGAAGATTCTTTGCTTTAATCAACAACTCTTAGGTTTGGTTTGGAATTGGTTTCTTGAACTAAAAATATTGCTGTTCGGTTTTCGAATGAAAATCATTATTTTTTCAGTCCGAAATTCAACTATTCTTCTGAAACGTTGCATTTTTTGGTAGAAAATTAATCTTCCTACTTTAAAATTATTCTCCTTGTTTGAATATTCACTTTTACGGTTGAAAATTGATGTTCTCCCGTTGAATATTTATCATTCTAGTTGGAATTTAATAATTGAAATTCATAAATAATTATGTTCTTTTAATAATATTCTATTTATTGCTATCAAAATATGGTTCACAAATAAAGTTTTTATTCCTCCATCTTGAGAATGTTTATTCATCCTATAAATCGTTTTCTTCATAATATAAATCGTTAGAAGTATTCGACACATTTTTATAAAATAATCAATTTTTATAGATGTCTTCATTTTTTACAGGTTTATCATAACGAAGCAAAATAAATCATTGTCTAAATTTGAAAAGAAATTCAAACATTTATAATTTAGTCTGATTAAGGTTCGATTCCAACAATCAATATAAATGTCAGAAATATATGCAATTGGAATCTACCATTTCTATAGTTTACGATATTTGCATATGACAATGCTAAAAATTTAATATTTTTGTAGAATTATTGTATGTTTCCTGTAAGAAGTGTATTCGTATATATCCTTAAAAATAATAGTATTTTACTTTTTCATCAGTATTGATTTATTGGATATTTAAAATATTACAAAATATTTTCGCGGTATTAGTACGTGTATTTTGAGGTTATCTCTGTTACAACTCCCCACAAATTTTTGTTGTCAATTTTCCGGAAGAAGTGTTCCGGGACTTCCGTTAACCTAATATTAGGCTTCTCCAAATTCATTTTTTGAACATTTTAATTATTGTGAGAAAAACGGGGGAAACTGAACCTGATTGACCATTCGCCAAAGTATCACCCCGCTTGCACGTTCGCAAGCATCTAACCTAACCTGGCATCATAGCTGCTGTTCGTCTCCTAGCATAATATGCTTGCATTGAGCATTGAATACAAATAGTACATTACGATACGTGTGACTTAAGTGGCACATTTTGGCACGGCGTGTAGTTAGCGCCCGAGCGGAGCGAGGGTGATAATCACGCCGTGCCAAAATAGGCCACTTAAGTCTCAAGTATCGTACAACATTTTATAGCACTGACTAACCTAAATTCGCACTTACGGTTCGTCTATCCATGACTTAGAATAGGTTAGTACAGCACCGTGAAGTTAAGGCCCGAGCGTTAGCGAGGGTCATAAGCACGGTGCCGTAATAACCTGGTTAAGTCACGGATAGGCGTTTCTTAAGTGCGAACTTAAGTCACACAGTGCTATAAAAACTTTTTTTCGTATTTTAACAGTGCCAGTACTTGTAATATTTCATTTTGGATAATCATCTCTGATACGGGAACAGGGAATTTTTTACATGGAAGGGGAACTTCTAAAACTAATTATATTTCGGATTTAGAAGAAAGGAACTTTTAAAAATCGTTCCTCTAATTCAAAATTCGACACAATTTTCAATTCTCCTCTTTTAATTACAAATAAAGAAAGTACTTCAAGTAGTCTTTAGAGTAGAAGTAGTATTCCGAAGAAAGAATATTTCTGAATTATGATAGAAAGCTTGTTTACATTGTCCATTGCAAATTCATCATTTTTCAGTTAAAAAATCAACTATTTGTTTAAAATTTTAATTTGTTTGCTGGAAATCCAATTTTGTTGTTGAAGTTGCACTAATTCGATTCAAAATTCATCTATCGTTGAAATTGTAACTCTTTTGTTAGGAATCAATGCATCTTTTTTTGTTTAAAATTCAAGTATTTAGTTGAACATCGATTTTTGAATTTGAAAATTAAACTGCTTCATTTTAGGTGGAAAACTGATCTTTTCGAGTCCAAAATTCGACAATTCGGTGAAAATTTGTCTTTCTGAATAGAAAATACAATTGTTCCGTTGAAACTTCACATATTTTGTGGAAAATTCGTCTTTTGGGTTCAAAACTTGACTACTTCAGTTAAACATTTCCAATTTCGATTGATTCTTTAACATATTGTGTAAAAGTATGATGATTTGTTTGAAGTTAGTTTTTTTTTGTTATGAGTAATTTTTTCAACTTAACATTTAACTCATTCCATTTGGAAATTCCATAGTTATAGGGAAAAATTCTTTTATTTAGTTAAACCTCTATTTTTTCAATTTGAAATTTGAGTATTTTATCAATACTATGAGTATTGTAGTATTATTACTAGTACTAATTCATCCGTTTGAAAACTCATTTCCTACAGTTGAAGATTCTTCGTTTTAGTAT
This sequence comes from Neuroterus valhalla, assembly GCA_011762715.2. Classification (NCBI taxonomy): domain Eukaryota; kingdom Metazoa; phylum Arthropoda; class Insecta; order Hymenoptera; family Cynipidae; genus Neuroterus; species Neuroterus valhalla. The sequence continues at coordinate 1,164 of WSXT02215278.1, read as the reverse complement.
GAAAATTTTATGCTTGGTTTGAAATTGGTTTTTCAAACTAAAAATTTTACTGTTCCATTTTTGGTTGGAAACAATTATTTTTGGAGTTCGAAATTCGACTGTTTCGTTGAAAGATCGTTTTCGTTTTTTCTGAGGGAAATTATTCTTTCTATTTGAAAATTGATCTTCTTGTTTGAATATTTATCTTCATGATTGAAAATTCAAGTGCTCCAGTTAAATATTTATCTTTTTATTTGAAAATTCATCCTCGTGATTGAAAAATGAACCATTTTCTCGGAAATCCGTTTTTTCTTATCATCGTAAATTCATTTTTATAAATGTAAGTTCAACTGTTCCAACTTTTGTAAAAAAAAAATAATATTTTTGGTGTTGAAAATTAGAGTATTTTTCTAAAAATTGATTTATTTTGCAATGAGTCAGGCCACGTTAACTGTGCCCATGGAATTTTGGTGATTTTTTAAAAAGTGACAACAATTGGAAAAATCTGTACATAATAGCATTACAAAAATACACTTCAAAACATTTTCCAAAAAACTGCACCGTTATCATTATTTTTAAAAATAATTATTTTTGCAACTTTTAATAGAAAAAGCAATAACTTACCACTCCTTGGCAATAATCGAATGAAATTTGGTATGACAGTTGTGAAGAATTTCCTCTTTCTAATAAGATTTTTTTCTAAATTAAATTTTCAAAATGTTTATTTTTTCATAACAGTTATTTGAACAAATTCGATTATTTATAATTTTTTGGCCTCCGATCGTAGTGAAATTTTAACTCAATGTAGTATGAACACTTCATTCCGTTCTCAAAGAAGAAAAAATTGGTAATTTTTTAATTTGTTTTTTAATTATTTGTTATTCAATTTAGAATCTGAAATTGGTTATATTTGCGATGTTTACTTAGCTCTATTCATCAACATTATTAACTTATTTGGCATATCTATACTTTGAAAAATCTTCTTTTCTGTCGAATAATTAATTTTTATCTGAAGAGCAAGAATATTACACGTAAGAGTTCCAGGAAAAATTATTTGCCATTGTTAAAGACAATTTTTATAAACAAATTGACTTATTTGGCATATCTATGCATCGAAAATTTTTCTCTTCTGTGGAATCATTTATTTTCATCTGAAGAACAAGAATATTACACATGAGAGTTCCA
>WSXT02215267.1:0-11523 GCA_011762715.2 Neuroterus valhalla | reverse complement strand
GAAAATTGGTTTCGAACCAAAAAAAAATTGACTAGCTCAGCTAGTTATTTTCAACTTTTATTCGAATTTCATTTCATGAAAATGGAGGACACTAACATATCCCATTACCTGGGTTACAACAAAACAATTGAATTACGCAAAAAATATGGACGGCACATCGAACCAAATAATATAATTATTGACTTTGACCTTTCGTTTTGGTTTGCAAAAAGTTTTTACTCGAGTTCTACAAAAAAAATTTAATTTTTTCTCAAACTACATAATAATCGAGGTAGGAGAATATATGGATTCTGATCACTTTCCATTATTACTGACGTTAGAAGGTAATGCGACTGCTGAAGATACGGGTAAAAAGGGAGGAAAGGTGAATAGAACAGGACGAGGGAATTGGTCAATAGGAGGAAAAGAGAAATTCAAAGAGAAGCTGAAGGATGCAAAAATGGGAAAAGGAAATATAAATGAGGAGAGAAAATAATGACAGGAAAAATCAAAAGGGTTTTAGAGGAAACAATCAAGGAAGGAGTTAGGGGAGGAGGTAACAGAAATGGATAAGGAATGTAAAAATAAAAAGCAGGAAGTGGGAAAAGAGCTATGAAGAAGAAAGGAGGAATATACTAAAATGTGAGGTAAAAAAAAGGAGGAGGAAAATAGGATGTTTGGAAAGAGGTGGAAAAGGCTAGAACAGAAGAAGAGGTTTGGAAAGTAATAAATACACAGAGAGAAAAAAGGGAAAGTGTTAACCAGGATATTGAGATGGCCAAATGGGAGAATAATTTTATGGATTTGCTAGTTGGGGTAGAAAATAAAGCTTGGAAGGGAGGAAGAAAGGGGAGAGAAAGAGACGAGGAAGAGGACATGACAAGAGAAGAAATAATCAATGTGTTAGGAATAATAAAGGAGGGGAAAGCTCTAGGGCTGGATGAAATTACAAATGAGGTATGCAAATATGGGGGAAAGAGCTAAAGGAATGGGCATGGATAATGTGCAATAGGGTGTTGGGAGGAGAGGGTTGGCCAGATTTATGGAAGGAAGGGATAGTGATACCCATAATAATTAATTTTGGCGAAGGAGAGGAGGTTAAGGATTAGAGGGGAGTGACACTTATGCCAACCTTGTACAAAATATATGTAACGGTCTTATCGAAGAGATTGAAGAAATAAGTAGAAGGAAAAAAGATGGTGCCACTAAATCAAACGGGGTTTCGGAAAAGGATAGGGGTGATGGACAACATATATGTTGTAAATAATATAATGAATAGTAGGATTAAAAAGGAAAAGGAAGGCATGATATCGATGTTTGTAGATCTAAAGGTGGCATTCGATTCTCTAGACCGGGAAGAGTTTGGAAAGGTTATGATGAAAAAAGGTATAAGGGAAGGTCTGCTAAAGAGAGTTTTGGAAATTTTTCGTGAGACAAAAAGCAAGATGCAAGTAGCCGATCAAGGAGGCGATAGTTTCTGGTTGGGGAGAGGAGCAAGACAAGGGTGTCCTCTGAGCCCGCTTTTCTTCAACATCTTGATTTCGGACTTAGAAGAAAGAATGAACAGAAAAGGATGGGTAGGTGTAAAGATAGGAAAAATAAACATGTATACACTGGCATACGCGGATGATATTGTAATTATGTCAGAAGATGAAGAGAGAATGGTGGGGCTAATTACAGGGTTGGAGAAATACTTGAATGAGAAGAAATCAAAATTGAATGTAGAGAAGATGAAGATAACGAGGTTCAGAAAAAGAGAGGAAAGGAAAAAAGTATGGACTGGGAGATGGAAGGGAGTGGAGATAGAAGAAGTAAAGAAGTTTAAAGCAAAGGGGGCAATCGTGTATCAGAGCAGGAAAAAGGGTATGGAAATTCGAAAAAAAAGCTAAGGGAGGGAAAAGGAGGAGAGGTAGCGAAAAAATGTCTGAAGGAAGTGGAAGAAAGAAGAGGGAGGGCGATCGAGTTAATGAAATGGGAAGAGGAAATGAGGGAATTCCTTTCAGATAGACATAAGTGGGGGGGGGGGGGGAAATTTTGAAAGATAAGAAGAAAAAGATAAGTAAAGTCATTTATTAGAATGATAAGGAAGGATTTATGTATCAAAATACAATAAATGGTACAGGATAATTGAAAAGGAAGGACTACCAAAGTATTTGGAAAAGGGGTGAGGAACGAAGAGATAGACAAGAATGGCAAGATTTAGATTAGGGGACGAAGTCAGGGAGCCGATGTATTAGGAAGAAAGAGGGGAAAAAGTGCAGAATATGTGAATGGGAAGAAGAAACATGGGAGCATGTATGGGAAGGATGTATGAGAGGAATGGAAGATGAAGGGAGCTGGCAAAAGAACGTGGTAATGATTCTGGGCGAGAAGGACAAGGGAGCTAGAAGAGCAAATGAGGTAAGATGAAAGAATGATTGGGCAAAGGAAATGTCTGAGGTGGAAGAGAAGTGAAAGAAAAAGGAAACGGAAGTCACACAATAAAATAAGATGGATGAAATTGTACAGTAAGAATAAGTAGAAATAAGTAGAATAAGATTGCACTTTTTCTCACCCGCTCAAATCGTTTAAAACGCTCAAACATCCGTTCACTCGTCGCTCGCTCGCTCGTTGGTAGTCTTGAAGGCACCCCGTCATTTTGCGTTATGATGAGGTTTCTATATATATATATATATATATATTAGGAAATAAGTTAGGCTAAGAAAAAAAAAGAAAATTGTTGTATAGGAAGGAACGGAAGCTATGCAAACCCTTAAGGGACACATCATTAATAAAGGAGAACTACATAATAATGTTTGAATCAGGTCAATTTATTCTCAACATTAAAACATGAAAAAAAAGGGGGATCGGGAAAATCTCAATGAGTGCAGGGTCTCAAAAAATTTCCACGGAAGGTGGAATTAACAGGGAATGAAAACAATAACACACGTATAGGAAACTTTAAAAATATTAAAAATTCTCCAGTTAAGGAAATTCTCCTAATTCACTTGTGTGCAAAAACCAACGTATTAAGAAACTCATTGCACAGAAACAAAAGGAAAGCTACAAAATTATAGGAGAATTGCTCTTTTCTGAAATAACAAAAGCAAATTTACCTTAATGGATTTAAAAAGAACAGGAACACATGGACGTACAAGAGTCACAAAGGGAAATATACAGGAATGTAATTTTGGAACTAAAGATCAATTAACAAATTTTATCCAGACACAATAAATCAGACGACTTTCTCACTTCAGAAGTTGCAGACGAAAAGATGTCGATCTTCAAGCGTTGCTTATTCCGTTGACAACCGGCTTCGTCCTGATTGGATTGTAATCTATTCATAAGTTGTCGTTGCTATGGACTCTTTAACATGTGAATATTAGCCATGATTGTAGTTATGTGTGCTGGGTGCAAGTAAGATAATAACTTCTGAATCTTATTAAATATATAAATATATAAGGATTCGGTCCGGAAGACTTTAGTGCAAGCATCCATATTGAAGTACCTAGCACCGGAAACGCTCACAGTAATATCCGTGCCTGAGCTATAGAGGTACCAGTCGCATTGCCGCGGATCAACAGTTAATCCTTTCAAAAAATGAGCTCTTGGATTCCACTCCGAGTTAGATAAGTTGAAGGAGCATCACAAAAATTGATGGCCTGATCCCCAATAGAATTTCAAAAATCATCACCACTTCTTGAGGTACAACCAGAAGGATATCAGGATATCGAGCTTGTTAGTGGTATATGTCATTTTATTTTTCTCTAGTTTATGGGTGATAGCGCGAAAACTATCAAGTTTTGGGGTAGACGACTATTGCGTCGGAGATATTTTTGGCATGGCCAATAGGAATGTCCGCTTTGTAAAGAGCTGAGTGGATCACATGGGCCAATGTTCTTTCTGGAGGATACGGATAGGAGGAGGCTTTCGCTCCTTGGCAGCTGGCTCGTCTTCATCGGATGAGTTTGAGAGAAAAGAGCCATCGTCGGAAGGAGGGAGAGTTTCTGATTTCGCTGTATTGAGAGGCGTTTACGCTTGGAGCGTTTAGATTTTACCGGCATGAAGCCAGAAGAGTCTTCGGGTGAGAAAGTAAAGTCGGATGCAGATTGCATGATCTCTATGACATCGGTGCCATCGGTCCGCATAGTAGTAATTGAGTTTGAAGAGGTTTTTGAAGCAAGGACTGACCCGCAAAAAATGAGGATTTTCGGAGACATAGCCCAGGCAGAAAGGCGTTATAAATTGAGTTACCTGGAAAAAAATCCAGAAGAGATGAAAATTGGTGTGATAGTACATTTTCTTATCCTAAAAAACATATAAGTTTTCGAATATCTCCCCCTCGAGCATTCGCCGCCATCTTGGGATATAGAGCCCTTAAATCATTTTTTCCAAATATTTTTTGTTTGGTGCACCGTGAAAGAAAAAAATCAGGACAAAAATTATAGTAGACAAAATTTTCTACAACTTTTGTAATTATCATTTTTTTGTTGAATAAATGTTTTCAGAGTTATGTGCCATATCATGTGAAGAGTATTTGTAGAGACTGCATAAAAGATGGATTATCACCAGAAATTGAAGTTATTAACGATTGATTATTGAATTTGATTTTTATTCTTATTAATATTGTATAAAAATTTTTAATATTATCATAATTCTTTTATAATAATAATAATGATAATAATAAATATTTTTATTTGTACACATTTCCACACCACCCATGAGGTAAAGTAAATGGCGCGTTTTTTTTTTCTTGTGGTTTCCCCATTAGGCCTAACCCACATGGATAAATAATAGGATGGATATGGATGGGTGGGTGGATTATGAATGTATCGATCGAGGGATGGATTTCCAGATAAAACTATTGATGTAGCTATTTTGATGTTTGTGATCTGATAACCTTTCTTAATTTTTGAATTCTTGATGGACCTGGTTGTACTTCTTTTGTGTAATCCTTCTCTTGTGGCTCTTTTTCTACGCCTGCATCCTCTTCTTCCTCAGCTTGCGAGAGGTAGCTGATGGTAGGTTCAATTCCTTCCTCTCCTTCCTCTACCTCGAAGTCGCTCAAAATTTCGGCAACATTTGCACGGCCCTGCCCGTTGCAGTTCATGCAAATGATTGAACATTTCAGTCCTGCCTTCCTACAACCACATGATGAGCTGCATCCTTTTTTCATTTGCAACAGAGGAATTTAGGAAGAGCCTCAGAAGGAGCATCTTGTGTCGTTGTAACTGGAGTAAGACCAGTCGTACTTCTCTTCCATTCCCATTCTTCTGGATTTTTCGAAATACCACACCAAGTTTGAATCTGATGTTAAGTTTGGAATGGACGCTGCCTTGCTGCTGGGGTTGTAGGTGGAAGAGAAGCAAGGTTAAACTCGCTTTTTGTCACTGATCCAGTAGAATGCTCGTACCCTTGGAGAAGAGGGTACATTTTTTTGGGAAGTTGCATACAGAGCTATCAAAAATTGTTCCCCTGCTGTAGCAATCGTGGTGGCATCTGCAGACTCTTGCTGAAATTTTCGAACAGCCTGATTTATTGACTCGGAATTCTGAATTATGTTTAGAAATTTGTTCTTGCCGTGACCAAAGATTGCGGACGTCGTATCGCAACCACTGAGAGCGTGTAAGAATAAAATTTTATCTTTTACTGTTTGTTCAGTATCCAAACAGCAGGGAAACAATTTTTGATAGCTCTGTACGCAACTTCCCAAAAAAATGTTCCCTCTTCTCTTGATTCTCCTTGGTACCAGCCTTTCACTCGATCGGTGACAAAAAGCAAGTTTAATCTTGCTTCTCTTCCACCTACAACCGCAGCAGCAAGGCAGCATACATTCCGAACTTAACCTCAGATTCAAACTTGGTGTGGTATTCCGAAAAATCCAGAAGAATGGGGATGGAAGAGAAGTACGACTGGTCTTAATCCAGTTACAACGACACAAGATGCTCCTTCTAAGGCTCTTCCTAAATTCCTCTGTTGCAAATGCAAAAAGTATGCAGCTCATCATGTAGTTCTAGGAAGGCAGGGCTGAAATGTTCAATCATTTGCATGAACTGCAACGGACACGGCTGTGCAAACGTTGCCGAAATTTTGAGCGACTTCGAGGAAGAGGAAGGAGAGGAAGAAGAGGAAGTATTCGAACTTACCATCAGCTTCCTCTCCTAAACTGAGGAAGAAGAGGATGCAGGCGAAGAAGAAGAGCCACAAGAGAAGGATTACACAAAAGAAGTACAACTGAGTCCATCAAGAATTCAAAAATGAAGAAAGGTTACCAGATCACAAACATCAGAATAACTACATCAATAGTTTTATCTGGAAATCCATCCCTCGATCAATACATTCATCAATCCACCCGCCATCCATATCCATCCCTTCATCTATCCATAAGGGTCAGGCCTAATGGGAAAACCACAAGAAAAAAAACGCGCCATATACTTTACCTCATGGGTGGTGTGGAAATGAGTACAAATAAAAACAATAATTATTTTTATTATATTATTATCGAAGAATTATGATAATAATTTTTCATATAATAATAACATGAATAATAATAAAATTCAATAATCAATCGTTAATAACTTTAATTTCAGGTGATAATCCGTCTTTATTGCAGTCTCTACAAATACTCTACACATGATATAGCACATAACTCTGAAAATATTTATTCAAGGAAAAAATGATACTTCCAAAATTTGGAGCAAATTTTGTCGACTATAATTTTTGTCGAAACATTTTTCTTCTAAGATGCACCAAACAAAAGATATTTGGAAAAAAATGATTTTAGGGCTCTATATTCCAAGATGGCGGCGAATGCTCGAAGGGGAGTTATTCGAAAACTTAGGATGTTTTTTAGGATGAAAAAATGTACTATTACACCAATTTTCATCTCTTCTGGATTTTTTTCCAGGTAAAAGTACCTATTGCCTGGGCTAACATTTGTTTCTCAGGGTTGCCCTGAGAAGGGCAGGTTTTGAATGTGGGCTCGATTGGAGGTCTTGCGTTAAGTTCACTTCCTCACGCGCGGTACACCAGAATCTATCAGTGTACCGATTGCAAGGAGCGTTGACTTTTCAGGCTGCTATCGATGTGTGATCGCCTGCCGAGCGGTACTGCGAGTGCTTTTATGCAATAGCAGCTGGTCGGTTAGGGGGAGCGCACAAGCGCGTAGGAGATCTTTCGCCTCGTGACGTAACTGGCGTATGACGTGATGTCTATGTGACGAGTTATGCCTCGTTACCGATTCATTGCGTGTTTTTTCGCGAACAGAAAAAAACTGATTTCATTTTTGGTCTTCACTTTCTAATCTAAAAGCTTCGCTTGATACGCGGCATTTCCAAAAAGCAGAGGCTTCAATCAAATAATAAAGCAGAATAAATATACGTGAGGCTTCTTCGGCAACATGAGAGGTAAGACGAGGTAATCAAGGTTTTCGATAAAGACTTCAGAAAGAAAATATATAGCGTAATCCGGAAACGAAAATTTGGTTTTATGGAACAAAAATAGAGACTTATGATAACTCGTGTATAAGGGAAACATCTTTTGGAAAACGGCCGTGTCTAATTCTACCTTGAAAAATGCAGGCTTTTTTCATGGAAGAATATAAATACTCCCTTCAAATATTCCATTTAACAAGTTGTCGCTATTCGTGTTCCGAAATTAAATCCGTAGCCACAGAATGGAAAAAAAAATCTAGAAAGACATAAAAAAGCAATCGCAAGACTAGGGTTGTACAAAACCGCACCTAATGACATTTTTATTTCGAATATAGGGCATCTTAAAATCCCGTTAACTAAAGGTTTCGGGACGAAAATTCTCTCTTCTTTTGGGTGATATCAGATTTCATTAAACATGTCACGGTTTCCTAGTTTTCAGGAAAATAAGATACGCGTTTCCGTGCTTGTGCAAGTTTGCCAGGGATATGTATAGTTTTTTTAGTAAGTTGGCAAAGCATCATTTTTGCTAATAAACTTCATGTTTTTATGACAACCTTTCCATTGAAAGCTCAAGAAGTACATCGAAGAAGTGTAAATCAATCCGTTCCGATTTTTCTGTCCAGCGTGCACGATGTCTGCGAGTTCTGTGCCTGCGAAGTCTGCGACATATGTGATATGGCCACTGGACAACGCACAGTGGTTCAAAGGGCCTTGAAAGCTGGCCGATAATCGGAAATCGAACTTTGGATTTCGCGAGTCACTTTCATTCAATTCCGCAAAGATGGCACCGCTACATAATGTCTCCAATGGCGTGTTCATAAAAAAATAATGGCGTGCCATTATTGTTTTATGAACACGCAAAGTTAACCTTGCTCGAGCGTTCGACGGCACGCTGTCATGGCCCGTAAAACTCGCGTCGACAAAAGTGCCTGTTATTTTCCATGGAAGGGTTTATCTGTGCATAAAAGGTATGGAGGATATTCCTGGAGGTATGTAGAATACGCAGATGTAGTATTTTTGTATTTTGATACTTTTTGTATATCTGATTTGCGTCAAAGTCCCGAGAGGTCCTGTAACATATGATACGGGAAAATTCGAATTGTTTCTTTTGAAAGAAGTTATTAAAATTTTTTTCCATTCAATTTCTAAAAACATCGCACATGTACAATAAATATTGATAAAGTCTGGAAAACTCAAGTCTGTTGAAAACTTCCAATTTTGACAATACCTGTTTCGCAAAAGAAAACTGTCTTTCTTCTCTCTGCATGTGATTATGTTTTTGAAAACATACCTTGAATCCAGATGAATGGAAATGAGATACGATAGATCCTTTTCTTTCACATAATTCAATGCTTTGATGATTATTATCTGTTTGAAGAAAAGAAGATTTAGTCTGCCAAATAACAGAAGATCAGTGATTAGTACCTACCTCCAATTCGATTCGTTCAAAAATTCACTCTGTAACTACAAATAGGCATTCATTCGTTTTCTATGAAAATTTAAACTTTTTCAGACAAATATTCGTGCAGATTTTGCTCATCATTCTCTTCTGACAATTACAATTTATTAGACTGTTGCGATTTCCAACATGATATCTAAACCTATGTTTCGACCTATAAAAGTTTCGGAAAAGACCTATATCTGTCTGAAACAGTGCTATGTTACATTGAATATATTTTTTATCTGCAATGTTATTGGATTCATTTTGGTCTGAAGAACTATTTGAAGCTATTCAATAGTTCATTCTTTGCTAATGAAATGTCAATTACGAATTGATTACTATATTACGGTTATACGGAAATATAGAAATATTCGTTACTTGTAAGTCAATAAACAAGGGTCGAATTACAACATCGTTGACTGGAATTTTTTGAATCTGTAATATTATTAATTCGACGCTGCTGATGAGAATATCATAAAATAAAGTAAACGTCATTATTAGGAAACAATAGTTTTCTTCGGCAACTAATTTTAATAATATTTATTATCGGAAAAAATTGTGACAGGTATTCTGGTTATTTACTTTTTTTCAAGTACACAAACCAAAAAGTACATAGGTTCTATATAAAAGAGTTAGATTGTACCCTAGTGTTGGAAAGAATCCCTTGACTTGTAGCTTTCCGAACATTTTCGAGAACGTTTCCAGAAAGTTTCTAATCCTGTGTTGTAGTAAAAAATCTTCAAGAAATTGTATCACGGAATACTCAAACCGACTTATATAGTATTTGATTACCAACTTCCTTTCTTAATCCACTCAGGAGTGTAACCTTTCCATGCTTGTAGTCCCCCTACAAAATGATGATACAAACGAGGGTTATTTGTGTCAATCTTCACGTGTACTCTTGGGCGATGGGATAAATGACTCAAATCTCTATCATATAGATCTGCTTTATACACGTTTCCAGCATCTACTAAGAAACAGTGAGATCCTTCGTTATATTTGAATTCGACAGGTTTCCCAGTGTTTTCGAGAATAGCAACTAAATGGTCGTGGTCCTCGAGGCCATTCCTCAATAATACGTAAACATGCTCTGGTACAGGTTCCTTCTCATCATTGTATACCCAGCGGGGAACTTCACTTTTAGGAATGTGCCTAAGGCGTCCAAATTGAACATCGTTGGCATTTTCCATCACAACATAAATGCGGCTGTTAGGACTAAGAGTAAAATAATGGTAGTATGTGTAATGCTCGTTTGGTGAAGTTTTCCTTTCCTCCTGCATTGCATCTAGTTTTGGGAGATGAAAATACAAATTTATGAATTTTGAGTACATCAGAAGAATATCGGTTAAAAAGGCAACTGCTCAATAAATCAATCTATTTTACTAAAATTTTGATACCGTATTTATTTATATATGGGGCATTCTTCCTCAAGTGTCCCACTCAAAACATCACAGTGATCTGATTTGAATTAAATTTGGCCCAAGTATTGTCCTATTGGATAGTAGTTAATGGGCCAAGAATTTTGTGATTTGGAAAAATATTAACTGAGGGCGAGGGGGTAGAACTTTTGAGATTTTCATGGATATTGTTGATTTCGGCGATTTTTAGCTCTTTTCATGGCGATTCAAAATATTTTATGTAATGCAGTTTCGATAGGATTTTTGACGACTTTCCAAATGGTCGAATCAGTTTTTCAAAAAAAAGAAAATCTGACCTTCAAAAATGAGGGTCAAAAATATTCTTGACCTTTTTTAGAAAATCGACACGTTTTTTTGTTTTTTTTTCCGTCTCAAAATAAAGCCCAGAATTTTTCCTATAGGACCATATAGATTAAAAAGTGGGCCCAGAATTTTGTAACCATGAAAATAAGGGTTGGGTACTACGGTACGCTCATGGCGCTGGCACTCGTGCTCCGCGCGCATCGTGGTTCCTCTATTGTATTGTTTTCACGATGAGTATTAATATTTGCTAGTATATTTGATCGCTATCTGCATTAACAGGGTTAATACTGTCATTATTAAGAGCATGTATTACGTTTTCTGATAAGTTTTGAAAATAATTTGAATTTCAAAAAATTGATTAATTGAATGAATGATCGGGTCGAACTTATTTTTCTTCCCACCTCAATTTTTTTTAGTGACAGCTGGTTTCTCCTTCTTGCGATATCGATCGTTAGACCTGTCCAACAATACGGTTTCAAGTGTGTGAAAATTGGTAGGAAATTTTTCGTAATGCAAGAAGTTTCATTTTCGTAAAATCAATAGGTCGTAAATATGCTCGTGAAAATGTCAACGGGTGTTATTCTAGAGTCTATCTAGACCTCAATGAGATCGAGATTAGGATCGTTGACGCTTCTGTTTCCTGTCACATTTTCCATGAAAATTTCGTACAATTTTCATCAGCTTATGTACATTCTAAAATCCTTCGTAATTAGTAGTACAACAAAACTTGAATGGCAAAAATCGGACCATTTGTACTCATATTGCAAAACGATAATGAAATAGCGAAAATCGCAAAAGGAGACCGATTTTTGCGATTCAAACTTTGTTGTAAAGATAGTAACAATGAGGTATCAAATAAGTGAAAAGTGGTTGAAAATATTGCGAAATGCAAAAAGTTGCTTTCTCGTAGAATCTATATGTCGTAAACCATGCTCCTCAAAATTTTAACCGGTGTCATAAATCTCTTCAA
>WSXT02215256.1:6349-17360 GCA_011762715.2 Neuroterus valhalla | reverse complement strand
AAGGTAGTGGTAGGGTGTGTAAAGGAATGGTGGAGAGGTTCGAGGAAAATGTAAACCCTCAGGGGACACATTGAATCGATCACTCAAGATAGCTACAAACATTTACAATTTGTTCAAACAATTCTTTTCGCTAAATTAAATTAAATAATTACCTACTCCAAGTAAAAAGTTAACGAAAAGTTGAAAATTTCAGAAGAAACCGCAACTTTGTAGCACAAACATAAACTGTATTCAAAAATCATAAATTGTTTTCAAAAATTAAATAAACATTTATATCAGTATAAAGTAGCATTTCATGTATTTGAAACAATTGGCGTTGAAAAAAAACCGCAAAAAAATCATAATTAACGCCGAAAATTCGAAAAACTCATTTTTTCATTTATGGGGGTTTTTTGGGATCCTATAAGACAGACTTATGGGGTCGATATTTGAAAAATAATATTTTATTCGTATTCTGTGACTAATTTCGAATAGAATTGATGAATTTCGAACTCGAATGTGCCCGCGCAGCGGGCAGATTTTTTTCTTGTTGGAAATACGTGGTAAACTCCATAGGACTTGCGCCACCTCTAAATATTATTTTTTTCAACAAAAAAAATGCGTTTATTTTTTCGTGGATTTAAACAAATTTCCGGGCGTTTTGCATAAAAATTGGAAAAAAAATCTTTTGGAACACTCTACTTTACAACGCTTAAAAACGAATCGACGTGTCAAAAAAAAAAGGTTCCATCTCGAAGAGACCAAAGAAGTAAGAACAGGTGTTGAAGAGTTGAGTACCCAATACAATTCTTTGGAATTGGAGCTTCTTTCAATTAGCACCTTTTGATTTTGTGAAGTCGATGTGCAAATTCGAATTTAAGTATCCCAAGTTTGAATAAAATTGCTTGTTTATAAATTGCGAATATAAAATTATTGCTACACGGAAATTATTCTTTGATTCAATATTATATGCTGCATTTTCATCGATAAGGATATAATCTTCAATTTTTTAGAAAGGTTTTAAATTGCTGTATAATTTGAAACAGCAAAAATTGTCCTATCTATTTAAATCTTCAAAAATATGAAACAATCTGGTACAATATGAGATTAATCTATCTTGAGGAAAGTCGACTATGAATCAAAGCGAGTATGTAATTTGCTTAGCATGTGTTCTCGGGCACTACCAGCTTTCAATTTGTGCTCCACTCAACCCTATCGGAGTATAGAGGAGAGAGTTTCCTGACTTCTACATTTGTTGTGGGTGGTGGCCTATTTACCTACTTTGCAAAAACCTTCTTCATTATTCTTCAGAAAACAAAGAATATATTGCAAATAAATGGAAATTTATCTACTGATTCGAATCAGAAACATTATATCATTTTATCCATCCGAGGAGCTCTATAACTTTGAAAGCATCGATTAAAAATATTTCATCTTCTTCTGCAGTTTCAAATTTAAAATACAGCTTCTCCTGAAACGTTTCAAACTGACATGATTAACTTATAATTAATTGTTCTTTAGAGGGTTCTGGGTGGTCACTCAAACTCCCAACGAAAACTCCATTTTTCCGATATTCATGGTAAAAATATTTTTTTCTGCTTGACTTTCAAGTGTTTTTATGATAATTATCAAAAACTATCAGCTCCAGCACATACATTTTCGGAATAATCTGATATTTTATATCTAAAACGTATTGAATTTTTAACAAAATAGTGCAATTTTCAACCGCAAAAAGGTGAATTTTCAATACAGAAAGAAGGAAATGTTTCTTGAACAGAAAAGTTGTTTTCCAAACAAGGAAGATAAGTTATCAACCGTATATAGTTGAATTTTAAATATAATAGTTGAATATCTAAGAAAAAGAAGATTAATATTCAACCAAAAAAAAATTTACAATCTAAAAGGACGGATTTTCTGCCTAAAAATACGAATGTTCAACAAAGACGAGAATATGATCCATTTTTAACCAGATAGTTGAATTTTTAATCAAAGATATGAATTTTGGACAAAGAATTTGATGGTACTCATTCACACAAGAAAGACTAACTTTCAATCGTAAAAGATAAATATTAAACTAAAAAGATGACTTTTCTATTAGAAGATCATTTTTCACTTCAGAAGGATACATTTTTTATAAAAGAAATATTTCGAAAGTTAGCAGTTGAATTTGTGAACAGAAAAGATGGTTCTCAACAGAACAGTTGAATTGTGAATTTAATACTCTTAAAGAGTCATAATTGGTTGAGTTGGATACAGGGGAGGACACAGTCTCCAGCCAACATGCAAAGAGCACGCGGTATTCTCGGATGGTTACCTATCCAAGTACCAACCGCGCTCAACACTGCTTAACTTCAGTGATCAGACGGGAACTGGTTTCTCAAGTTTAAAATTTATTAATTTTACACTCAAATCTTCAAAATGGGACTATCCCAAGAGGAAAGTAATTGAAATTTTATCATTTCAAAATGAAAGCTGTTTGAATTAAGCCTACGGATATTCTTCTAAAAAGGTTCAAATTTGAATACTTTCAAATTCGAAGTTTGCAAATGTATTTCTTGAATTTCAAATTGAATAGTTTTGAATTGAAAGTTCTCAAGATCAAATAATTCCATATCAAAATTTCAAAAGTAGGACGAATTCGAAAAAAAAGATCTAGAGTGGAATAATTTTTATGTTAAAAACGTTTTGAATTTAGAAAAAATTCAAAATGTCATCTTATTTCAGTAGGAGATTGAATATCATTGAATTAAAATCTGTCAACATTAAAATTTTTGGAATAGACTGTAGATTCATAAAATTTAGAAAAATGTGTCATTCAAAATTGAATAATTTATGAACGAAAGCATACAAAATCATATAATTAAAATTGAAACTCCGCGATAAAACAATTCCTTTTGGAAACCTTTAAGAATGGGAATAATCAAAAAAAATTTAAATGTTTCAAAGCATATAATTTTCAGTTTAATGTATGAAAAAGGACAATGAACATTTGAACTGTTTTAATTTGAATTCGGAATTTAAGCCAAAGAGACGGATTATCATAAGAGAGTTGAATTTTCTACCAAACGGATAAATTGTAAACCAAGAGGGACGAATTTTCTATCCGAAATAATAAATGTTAAACGAAACAGTTAAATTTTCGGACAATTATTAAATTTGAAGAGAGTTGTTACATTTCTAACCTGCAAAGATGAATTTCCAACTCAGTGGTCGAGTTATTTAACAAAAGAGATCAATCTTCAAGCAAAAACAATTAAATTTTCAAGCCAAGAAGACGGATTTTTTTTGGAGACAGTTTAATTTCTAATGTCAGAGAACGTATTTTCCATGAAAGGAGCACAAATATCCGGAAAAGTCAGACAAATTTTGACCAGGAAAAAATAATTTTTTATCCAATCTCGTTTGGTTAAAAATTTGATTATTTTCTCGAAAACACAACTTTGTTTATGGAATCACCTTTTGGGCTTAAAATTCAACTACTTGGTTTAAAGCTAAACAAATTTGTCAAGGATCAATTTTTTTGTTTCAAGATTCATCTCTTTAGTTAAAAATACTTTAATTTTTCATTCAAAATTAGTTTGTTTAATTGACCTTTGAATAAAACCTCAACTATCTGGTTGAAAAAATCATCTTCTTCCATTGAAAATTCTAATATAATTGGAAATTCAACTATATTTGGTTGAATATTGCACTTTTTAGTTGGAAATCTTTTATCAATTGAATATTCAATACTTTAGTTGAAATTTCATCTCTTTATTTAGAAAATTGATCTTTCTCAGTAAAAATTTCAACCATCAATAATCTGGTAAGAAAATTATCTTTTTCCATTAAAAATTCCAATTTCTGGTAAAAAATTCGTGTATTTCATTGTTAATCCTTCTTTTATGATATAAAATTGATCTTCTTGGCTGAAAAAATATCTTTTAGATTAGGTATGTATCTATATTCAGTTGAATGCTGAAGTCATTTGTTGAAAATGTACTTTTTGATGTTTTGAATTAATGTTTTCAACTGAATTCTCTTTTTTGTTAGAAACTGCTCTTCGTGGTTATAATTTTACCTATGTGGTTAGACAGTTATCTTTTTTTTTAATATAATGATTTCAATATTTGAAATAAAAAACATGAATTCCATTATCAATCCATCTTTTTTGGTAGATTAAAAATAATCAATTTTTGAACCAACAATATTGTGCTCTCCTATTGTTTTCGATTTCCAGGAGCTAACACACTAAGCAAAATATTGAACACAGTTTCATTCGAAGAATGAGACAATATTTTCACAAAAGTACGAACAAATCTGACAAGTTTCCAGTTTGCGAAAAAAGTCTCGGCTATTTCCTGGATTTTTCTCGGTATCAAAAATTCCATGCTACATCATGGCCTTTCCGGTAAGTGGCTACCCTGAAGGAAAACAGTTTGAGATTATTACCATTTGTTTATTAACTGCAATGAAATAAGCTACTGAAATCCATTTAAAATATCTCAGTTTAGAATGTTTAGATTAATTTTCCATTTCATAAATTCGCAAAATTCAAGGTTCAAGATTTACAACATAAGCAATCTGTCTTGTGAAATAGTAGATAATCCATGTGTCAATTCAATTCAGTGTCAGTATTCAGTATAATTCATTATCAGCATAATTCAGTTACGCGAATATGTATTTCTAGTTTATGAGCAATCAGCATATACAGCGGAGGCTAATTTAACCAACTAGACTACCTGTCACTTATTAAAACTGTCGAGGTTGATATGAGTGTAGGTTGATATGTTTTCAATAAATTAAGTTACGCCACTGATTGTGAGATTCATCGACCTGATGTGAACGAAGCGAGCCAGTTTCAATATCATTTAATGGGTGTACTTTCAAAGTTACGGTGACTTGTGAAGAACCATAAAAACCAGCTAATTACAAGTATGATTATCTAGCGATGCAAAATTGCATGGAGTAAAAGTCTAGCAGGTTAAGGAACTATTTATGCAATGTAAGTCTGAAGAAAGTATTCAGTGTTCAGTTAATTGAACCCGAAATGATTTATCTTTCTTCAATTACATTTCAATTCCAGAAGGCTACATAAAATCTGAAATCGAAAGTTTCAAAATAAAATATTGATCCATTAGCGGTTCAAATTAACAGGTAGACGTGTTTTATTAATATAACAGGTTCTACTGTACCTAATTCAATATAGTGAATGTAATGTACAATTACTCCCTTTTCATTTCAGCTAATGAAATTATTTGTTTTTGTAAACTGAGAAGCAAGAAAATTACAAACGAGAATGTCCAATTGAATAACTTAAAAATATTGATATAGATATGTTATTTTTATCATTATACCATATTAGGCCAAATCCCTTTCGGAGTAACTCGTTTACGTTTTATCATTGTAAACGAATTATTATTGGTTAAGTCGCACACTGAGGAGGTCACAGTCACATATATTGAGCTACTTCATTGAGGATTCAATTATTTTATCAAAAATTCTTTTCTCTATGTTGAAACATATTTTTCAAGTGATATGTCTATTATATTCTTGATCAAACAATTCTTCTTCAGTTCTGAATTCGTGTTTGGAGGAAAAAAAATCAAGTACTTAGTTAAAAACTTAACTGTTCTATAAAACGTTTAATTATTTTGTTGAAAACTTAACTATCTTTGTTCAAGAATTAAGACAATCGTCCATTGTAGAAAAGTCATCTTTCTTGACTAAGATTGAACTTTTTTGTTAAGAAATCTTCTTATTCTGTTGTTTTGAACTAGATGCGAATTCGTTTCATTTATTTAATTCAAAAGTAACTTTTTAAACTGATTATGCACATTATTGTTTAAAATTGTCTCTTGGTAGAAAAAATAATCTCCTTGATTGAAAATTCATCTTCTACATCGATAATGCAGCTATCCGGTTGAAAATGCAGCTGTTCTCTAAGCTACTTTGTGATAATCATCTCTTTCGATGAAAAATTCGACTGTTTTGTAAGAAATCCTTCCTTTTGATTTTTTACTAAACACATTTGAATATTTGAAATTGAAGCCTTCAAGAATTATCATTTCGAAATATTTAGAAATTGAGCAAATTGAGTACTAAATATTTGAAGATGTAGAATACTGTATAACTTTCAAAATAAAGCAATTATTATTTTGAAGCATTTTTGAGTGGAAATTTTTTGATTCGTGAACATTTATCAAGCTCATATTTCAAACCTCAAAAATTCAACAATTCAAATTTTGGTAGGTCAAAATTGAACAATTTCAAATGTGAGCTATTCAAAATCAAATATTTTTTCAATTTGGTTGTGGAGAATTAATATATCAATAACCGCGGAAATGTGGACAAGCAGCAGTTGTAAAGTGACTTTTTTAGCCCAGTAACGTTAGACGTTTTGAAGGTCATGCTAAACTTACCCGATTCCTACCTTACCGACATCTTTTTTTGCAACAATTCACGTCTACACCGAAATAGATATCGAGTTGATATTTTGAGAAAAGTCTTAGAAAACAATAAACTACGTTTGTATACAACATTTTGTTCAAAATTGTCAAAAATAAAAATTTGTTTGAGAAGTTTATTTCAAAATTTTGAACCAAATGTTGTATACAAACGTAGTTCATTGTTTTCTAAGGCTTTCCCCAAAGAATCAACTCGATATCTATTTCGGTGCGGACGTGAGTTGTTGCAAAAAAGATCGAACCAATGAACGGATTTTTATGAAATCTTTTTCGAAGTGCTCCTAGAAGCATGTTTTAAAAAGTAAAAAAAAAATCCAGGCTAATTTTTATTTATTTTATCAAACAGAAAATCATTAATTATTTCAGATATGAAGATATTTGAAGCTTTCGAGGCGGTAAATTTGACTTTTTTATTGGTAAATGGATCAGAAAAAATAAATAAAAATATTTGTACCTAAGCAAAAAATGATTAATATTGTTACGAAAATGTTATATATAAATAAAATGTCATATCTCAAAAGCGATTGGGTATTTGAAAAAAATGTTCTTCACTTACATTGTGCAAAATTTTATGGTGCACCATTTCAGTCCTGTATCTTTTTGTCGAAAAAGTACTACGTTTACGACAATTTGGGGTAAAAATCATTTTTCTAATGCAGTCAGGACTACTTATACCAAATATTAAAGGTTTGTATTATTTCATTTTTTTAAAACTTTGAAATGTCAAAAAGTTTTGAGCCGCCATTTTGAATTTTTTGAACTTCAAATTTGCAACCAGCAACCCTAATATACATATGCATACTATTTTTGTGACTTTAACACTAAATTTATTCTAGTTAATTAACTTTATAAACAGTTTTTTTTCAATTTTGAAAAACGCCTGATTTTCAGAAAAGCCCGGATGTTTGATTTCTTAACTTTTTATTACTCACTTATAGAAACACAATGCAAAAGTTTTCATAAAAATCGGTTCATTGGCAGAGTTTTGAGAGGCTCTGTCCGAAACCTTACGCATGAAGTGCAATTGAGTACTTCTGTATTTCCAAACATTAGAAACTGGATAAATTGGAAATATGAAATATTTTTGATAAAAATTTTTTAGAATGAAAATCGTAATAATATGCAGAATTAAAAATTTCAGATATCATTCTTGAAAAATAGCAACCCTTCTCTTACCAAAACAAAAATACTTCTCAAAAATTGAATCCAATAAGTTTACCAAGAAGGCGTTTCTAACAAAAGGATTTCGCGTGTGAACCTAAAAACCATAATTTCAAATTTATTCGGAAGCTATCGATTTCAGGCCTTGAGACGCGACCCTCGAGGGCGTCAATGTTCAGATGAGAAGATAAAGGAATAATATGTGTCTTCCAGAGGCGCATCATTAGCTGGTAATATTTTAAGGTCATGGCCTACTTAACACAAGTCTATAAAATAGTCGTTGGCCCTGACACAGTATAGGTTTTCGGGACCTTATCTTCTGCTGCGCATTTATAAAAACTGCTTTGTCCCTCACGAAGGGCGCGTCCTTTCCTCCTTCAAATGAAACACAATATTGTATAACGTATAAGACTTACCATGGGAAACTTTCATTTCTGGCCCTTGACATTTTAATCGAATGGTAATCTTGGATGACAAGGAGGCTGTGCGATCTTTGGCTAGACAGTTGGCTTCTCTATAATAACCTAGATCAGTGAAAGTGGCGGAAAGAAAGTATTCAGAATCACCTTACTTTTTCTCTGTTGCGATGCCATTCACTTTCTGCTAGAGAAAAAGATTCATTTGCAAGTCACTTTTTCACTTTTTCTTGTCGCTATAGTTATTTTCACTTTAAGTTTCTACAGAAGGAAAGTGATTTCTTTTTTTATTTTATCATTTGATGCATTAGAGTTCATATTTTATTGAAAAATATTAGTTATTTTTGCTAAATTCGTTTGATTTCCAATGCCAATTTCCTGTTATGCATAAGATTATCTTCAAGAGTTAAGTGCATTAATTCGAGTTTCAATTATTAGACTTTCATCTCCTTCTAAAATTGAGATCTTAAGAAATCTCTTCTTCGAATTTGTAACTTGAATTCGCAAGGCTTCTCTTGATTTCTAAAAAATTTAGAAATTTCGCATGATTTTTTCCTGGAATTGAATAACTCCTAAATTTAGGAACTTATTTATTAGTAATTCATAACACAACTACCCATTAGGACGAAAAAAACCACTTGAGCCAGAAAAAATTCTAAAAGATAGTTTCCTTGTCTAGCATTGAAAGCAAATAAAATAATCTTATGATGAGTATTATGACTTTCTTTTTAAATTTAGAAGATAATATTTTTCAACAAAAATGACATTTGCACTGTCAAAAATTGATAGTATGCCCAACACATGGGTTTGTAAAATATGCCACTCACAAATCCGTTTTCCTTTCAATTAATAATCCAGCATACTTAGATTTTATGAATGCAATTCATTAGGTAAGAAAATTTTTTTTTTCCATCTTTAGGATATCATATAGGAAGCTTAAATCCGAGTTTTCGACCATCAACCCTTTTCAGGTTGTCCGCCATCTTGAATTAAGGGGTGATTTCTTGTATCGCGTATAACAGTCGTATTTTTAATTTAATCAAGGAAACAGTTAGTACCATTCTTTACGAAAAAAATGAATTCTACAAATTACTATACTATATGTTTTCTCGTATTTTGTTTATTTATTAATTAAAAATTGATTATAAAAACAGAAAGAGGGTTGGGAACCTTTTGAAAGATTTCGTTGATGGAATGGAGCTCAACATTTTTTCTCATTCTCTTATATTTCTTTCGAATAAATATGATTTTGACTATTTTTTTGTGCGCATGGTTTATATTGCAATTATCTCTTTTTTTTCATTTTTTTATTTTTATTTTGAATTTTTCTTGTTTTTAAACTTAACTTTGATTATTTTTATTGGCATTTCAATCATTTGCTATTGTTCAATGTTATTTTTTACGATTATTCATATGATTCCTCTTGTTTTTTTGAAGAATAAATGGAAAATTCTCAAAAATGAAGAATGAGAAAATTTTTACAGGAATTCGATAACAAAACATATTTATTAAAATTGTGAGATTCATGTTACAAAAACTTCCACTCCTCCGATAGTAAATTCTTACTGATGAACTGAAACGAAACCTTTTCAAGTGAACTAATTTTAGTGAAATTATAGAATTTCAAAAAAATAGAACATAAAAACGACTGACAGAATCGCACGTGAATTTCAGAAGATCATAATTTTCGAAAATTATTTTTGGCAAATAAAGATTAATACAAAATGTTGTTTATTCACCTATCTTGTTATTTAAAAAATAGGAAGGGCAAAATACTGTCGCAACGTTGAAATTTTCAGGTGCAAAGTTTTTCTATTTTTCTGGAGAAATCACCATTGCAAGTAATTTTTTTTCTAAGAAAGAAGTAAAAATTTCTTATTGTAAGGTTAGAACTTCACCTACAAAATAGAACAAAAATTCAAACAACTGAACAATTTTCAGCCGAGTTTTCGAATTATAAAGACTAATAACATCTTGCAATGAAGGAAAATCGACTTCTTCGTCGATATTCTAAAAACTCCTTACGACAAAAAAACTAAAATTCTAGCAAAAAGAAAAAATACGTGTCTCATCCATGTCCATAGAGATACTTTCAAAACTTTCCACGTGAAAAAAATCTAGAAATCGACATGATGCAATCGAAAAGCTAAAGAATTTTGAAAAGATTGAATTTCTATACTTCAATGGAACTGTAAAACATATTTACTTTTGAAATTTTCAGAATTGATTATTTTAAGTTCTCGAAAGCGATATTGTTGATATTTTCACAATGAATAATTTTTGATAAGGATTATTGAAAGGTTTTTATCGATCGTTGCATATCATTTTTCATTAATTCGTGGAAATGAAGTTTCACGCACTGGACATAGAAATTTTTTTTAAAATAGCCCCCAATACCTTGCAACATCTGCACGAGATGCATCTCAACGAACGCTCCAAAATAGACTGACTTTTCGGGAAAATCAGACTTTTTTGTCAAAAGAAAGTTTTCAAAAAAAAATTAAAGAGAATCGCGTTAAAAAAAATGTATGTCTTAAAAGTTTTGCGATAGCGCCGAAATCAAAAAAGATATATTCGATCTAGAAAAATGTTCAACCCTCTTTTTATTTTTATAATCAATTTTTGAGCAACAAATAAGCAAAATACGAGAGAACATCAAATATATTAATTTGTAGAACTCATTCCTTCCATGAAAAATGGTATCAACTGTTTTCTTGAATGAATTAAAAATACGTCTGTTATATGCGATACGAGAAATCACCGCTTATTTCAAGATAGCGGACAACTTGCAAAGGGCTGATGGTCAAAAACTTGGATTTGAGCTGCCTATATGATACCCTAAACATGGCAAAAAAAATTTTCTTACCCAATGAATTGAAATAACACATATAGGAATCCGACTAAATATACTGGACTATAAAGTTTTGAATGATTGAAATTTTATTTAGTGAAAATTGATTTGTTATGACCGGAGTTTGTATTTTTGTGATAGAAAGTGGATCTTCTTGG
>WSXT02215245.1:0-17361 GCA_011762715.2 Neuroterus valhalla | reverse complement strand
GAATTGTTAACAGTTTCAAACAATTTAAAAGTATTCCGAAGAATTTTAAATATTCTAGAGAATCTGAAAAACTTCCGAAGAATTATCAAGGCGAGTTGAAAAATTCCAAGGGATATAATAAGAAAAAAAAAGTTTTGAAATATTTGAGGGTAAGCTGGGAAATTCGAAAAAATTTCGAAGAGCTTTACGAAACTGCAAGGGATTTCGAAAATTTTTAAAGGATATGAAATATTCTAGAATAAAAGAAGATTCCGAGGGCTTTTTGAGAGTTTTTGAATGTTTCGAGTAATTTCAAAAGATTTCAAAAACTTTGAAATATTCCCGGTAAATTTAAAAGATTTCTAAGAGTTTTTAATTGATTCCAATAAATCATAGGTACCTTAGAGAATCTTGAATTTTTTTTTGCGATTCTAGAAGATTTTAACGCATTACCGCATTTTAAATATTTTTCAGGACCTGTAAGGTTTGAAGATATTTTAGGAGATTCCGAAGTATCTTATGATATTTCTTGGGATTTTGATGATTTCAAACCTTTTCGAAGTATTTTGATCAGTTTTCCCGTAATAAAGGGAAATATCATACCCTTAAGTATAATTTCACGAAATTTCATAATATTTTCATGAATTTGGAATACTTCATTCACAAGAATTCAAGGATTTGCTAGGGTTCCAAAGTTTTAAAAGATTGTTGAAAATTGTTTGCCAGATTGTTTGAATTAAATTGGGATTCATCTTACGTTCTTATTAATATATTCTAAATTATTTTGAAATTTTCTGTATTTTTGAGAACTCTGTTGAATATTTGAACACTCTTAAAGTCTTCTGAATTCACTGCTGAACTCTTCTCATAAATTGTCATTTATTTTATTCTGAATTTCCCTTGAATTTGTCTTCAAATTAACTTTGAATTGGTATGAATATAATAGAATTTTACTTTTTTGCCTTGGATCTCTCTCAATTCAGTCAAATTCTGTTGGAATCAATTCACTTTTGATGGATTCGATCCAATTTGGATGAAATTAATACAAATATTGTAAAATCAAACGAACTTACCTGTAAGTGAAGTTCGATTTCAATTATATGAGTCGTCTCGTCCTCTAGGTAAAATATTGTAGTAACGTTAGTTGCCCGGTCCAATCCACAGATTTTAAAGCTCGCGGTAAGAAAAAATCACATCCTTCTAATCCTACTAGAGTCACAAGCCTCTCCATGCCATGCACTGCTGATCTCATTATTTTAAAGTCTAGAAGTCGCAACAATGAGTTAGGGTGGGAACAGTTTGAGAGGGTGGGTTTGACCTATTCGGACGAGACGACTCATATAATTGAAATCGAACTTCACTTACAGGTAAGTTCGTTAGATTTTACAATTATACTACGTCGTCTCGTCCTCTAGGTCAAATATTGGAGTTGTCTAGAGAATATCATCTGTTGAGAGTTATTTTTATTCAAAAATAACACATATAATTTGTGCAACACAAACAACAAATTATTTCATTAAAATTTATAACTTATGAGGATTCTCTATATCACGTAGCATTTCCTGTTAGAGACGCAAAATTAGAATTCGCAAATAACAAATGGTTAAAAAACCATGATAAAATTTGAGGATTCGGGATCCAACAAGCTGATTCTCTAATAGTTTTAACATCGACGATTTTTCTAAGAACAGCTGATGTTGAGGCGTGTTTCTTGATACAACCGCTTATCGTTAGCTTTTGTCAGCAGAACATTTTTCGCAGCCTGTACGTAACATTTTATGGCCGTTGCAATGCACAGGATCGAGGTTTCATTACGCCTAAAGAACGGTATATAAAGAAAAGGTGGGAAGCGATTCATTTTTGAGTTTTTCATTCTGTCTGTAATAATAATCTGAATAAGTTGTCTTGACTTTATCATGTTATCTAAACTGATTTTACTCAAAGTTTGAACCTGTTGAGCGGAAACCAGGGCTAGCAAGGTAACAAGTTTTCATGTTTTTCGCTTCGGAGTAAGATTTTTGTTTGCCCCCAGAGAAACTATAAATTATAAACAGGTTGGCTTCCAGACATGCTCGTGTCTGGCCTTTTGAGTTTTAAAGGTCACAACTCTCTTGAAGAATCTTTTTATTTCAAGCTCATTGCTTATTTTGGTTATGAGAAAAAGTGATACTGACGATCGAAGTGTATTCAAAGTTTCTTGGGGGTCTGCTTTTGAATCGCCTAAACAAAAATTGAATTATTTCAAAGACTCAGAGAATTGACGACTCAGAGAGTTCCTTTTACTTGAACGATCGCCAAAAAACTTTTCGGCAACCAGACTGAGGTTCACCGGATGTTGTTCTCGGAAAGTTGATGAAAAAAATTCTGTAACTCTTTCAGCATTATTGGTTCGGTTGTAAGTTGTAAACTTACGTAAGTTCGGTTGTTAACGCGTCCACTGTCGAAGCTTCTGGATCTTTGAGCGGAAAAATAAATTTGTAACACATTGTATTTAAATTTGACGCAAACAAACCAATCTTCAAATAACCGAAAGTATCTGTTATCTCTTTAAATTTTTACCCACCTAATTGCTATCCTATACATAGCCAAATTATGCTCGATTCTTTATTTGCATGAATATTCTCAATCCGTCTTATGTATGAGGCAAAGATCCATGTATCTCTTGCTTTGCACGTCTTGAGAATTTCCCTACACAAGTTAATTAACTGTGAAAAACTCAAAACTAATAATTTTGATAATATATGGAATAAGAGTGGTGCTATATATTTTGAATATTTCAATGATTGGAATTTGCAACTAAAAACCTACAGTCATGAAATGTAGCTTCTTGTTCCGAAAATTGATATGCTCTCCTTTCTCTTGAATACTCCACCATTCATGTCATTTACCTCAATCACAGGAAATTCCCAAACCAGATGACGAATCACCAGAGAAAAGTTTCAATCAAAAAATTATTCCATCTTATAGGATCGATTTTGATCCATCAATTAGGATTAAAGGTTATAATTTCTTAAAAAAAAATTCATGGTTTTCTCGAAATTTCTACCTGCGGTTTTGAGAGCCAAATTATTTTATCGTTCAAATATTTTAGTGTATTTAAGGGACCACAGTTTACTGAGGGACAAGCTGACACTAATATAACTAAAAAACTGTGACAAGTCCCTTATTTTGCACCTTTTGTTATCCCTAAACATTCAAGCTGGACTCACCATACTTTCTTTTCTTATCAGTTATCTCAATATGGGAATCTTCTGAACCTAGAAATCAAACTGAGGATTTATGCATCACAGATTTCTCCAACTGACATTTTTCCAAATGTAGGATAAATCTTCAAGATTCTATTAATGATCTAGTTTCCTGGACAGTGAATAAAAGAACTTTATTTCTGTTCCGGCAATAACAGGTATATCATCTGGATAGGTTTAATTTATATGGAGCCTCTAGATCACAAAAGGTGGACCACTGGTTTTGTTCATTTTAGTACACAGGCCAAGAGGAAGGCACGCCAACTCGTTCCAATTCTTGTTAAAAGAACGTTGAAAACTTTGGATACTTTTGATGTACTGGAATGGGGATATAGGCATATTTCACGTCAACGGAGGCACCAAACAATTTTTGATATAGGAAAGTTGTGACCATTTTATCTTTTTTATTTTATTTTTATTTTATTTTTATTTATTTATTTATTCATTTATTTTTATTTTTGTTTTTATTTATTTTATTTATTTGTTCAAATTATGAATGAATTTCGTCTCTCCATTCGGTTCGGATAACAGAAACAAGGATGATGGAAAATTGTTTACACATTGCATTTCATGAGAAAAACAACCCCTTGTGAAAAGTTTATCAACTGAATTAGAAGAATCTTTGAATC
This sequence comes from Neuroterus valhalla, assembly GCA_011762715.2. Classification (NCBI taxonomy): domain Eukaryota; kingdom Metazoa; phylum Arthropoda; class Insecta; order Hymenoptera; family Cynipidae; genus Neuroterus; species Neuroterus valhalla. The sequence goes on along the minus strand of WSXT02215245.1, from coordinate 13,508 downwards.
CTTCTCTTGAGGAGATGTAGGTCTAAGGGTGGAAAGGATTTGAATAACCCTTTGAGACAATAAAATTTTCAATACCTCCGCATACAGCCTACTAGATTAGGATCTTTCAATATGAATTTCCATGTATCAAGAAAATTTCTTAATCGACCTGCCGCAATACTTATTTCGAGACTTACTACATCTGTTGATGAGTCGATCGGATCGCTTGTCGGTACGACTATCTGACTCAGTGTCGCTACCAAGTTTTGGTTTCTAGAAGGACTTCCTAGACGACCTAGACGGGGGTCGCCGGTTTAAATGGTCCCTGTTTCCATAATGAGTAGAGCAGGCAAAAGTGGAACTGTTATCCCTTTGCGTTCGATAAGTCTCAGAAGTTCAAGGTTTTTTTATCTCCTTGCTAGACTTCACTACTGCGACGAGAGACTTCACGTGATCTTAAAAATTGGTATTGCAAAAGTATGGATCAATCTCACCTTCAGCGGGAACACTTTTGGTAAAAGGAGTTACACCTCGATAAAGTATCTCCTTGATACTGTCACTGACTGGTATAAATCTGTAAGAATTATACCTGCATCTCCAAGTTGAACAATAAATTTTATACTGTAGGGACTATGTTTCCTTTTATCAACATTTTCCATTTCTGAAACAAAATAAAAAGTCATCCTCATTGCTGACAATGCCCATCCCCAGTTGATACTGGGTGCATCTGGTATGCGTCCTTTTTTATAGACGTAGCACTCATACCAGGTTTTACTTAGTGGTTAAATTTTTTCTCAAAGGACTCTTGTTTAGGAGCATCTGACTGTAACAGATTCTTGTGATCTGACGGTAGCAGATTCTTGTGATCTGACTTAAACAGATTATTGTAATCTGACTGTTACAGACTCTTGTGATCTGACTGTAGCAGATTCTTGTGATCTGACTGTAACAGATTCTTGTGATCTGACTGTAATGATTCTTGTGATCTGACTGTAAAAGATTCTTGTGATCTGACTGTAAAAGATTCTTGTGATCTGACTGTAAAAGATTAATATTGTGATATTGTAATTGGCTCCCCGCTTGAGTAGCGTTCGGAACTGGACCTGGAAATTTTGGTCAGAGTAGGACGACTCTCTATGTAGGCGCTCGCTACTCTCTCGACTAAAAAATATTTGAAGAAATATATTTCTTACTTGAATATCTTGTAGATCTAGACTCACTCCGATCACGATGCGACGAACCTCTCGTGTTCGCTCAACATTGTCTCGATCGGAGTTATGCTTCTCATGAACATTTTTCGCATAAGTATTATTTTGTCGCTTTTGTCGCTCAAAAATTTAGTTGAAGCTATGTTTTTCCTACTTGAATATATTGGAGATCTAGACTCACTCCGATCACGATGCGTCGAACCTCTCTGTGTTCGCTCAACATTGTCTCGATCGGAGTCCTACTTCCTATTAACTTCTTTCCCAGAAGAAGTATTATTTCGTTGCTTTTCTCGAAGCTTCAATGGCGAATCTCGACGCAACGAGTGATTTCTGATACTTCAGAATTGGAACTTATTCCATTACACTTCTAATTAATCGTTCCTAAGAAGGTTAAAATTTAACATGTGTCATGGACCGCACAGAAAAACATAATGAGATCAGCAGCGCATGGCATGGAAAGGCTTGTGACTCTAGTAGGAATAGAAGGATGTGATTTTTTCTTGCTGCGAGCAACTAACGTTACTACAATACTTGACCTAGAGGACGAGACGACGTGTTATGATTCTCAATTTATTATGATTCATTTGGAGTTTACTTCAAGTCAATCACGAAATTCCCAGACAAAAAGTGGAATTTGAAGATGGAATTTGAACAAAACTTAAATGTATTTATTGAAATCCAAATTATTTTACTTTGTAACCTTTTTATCAGGCGCTTTTTGGCAGAGACAGTTATAACAATTTTCCAGCACTCGGCACTAAAAAAAGGAACCTGTCCGCCGCAGAGTGATTCCAAATGCCTAAAAAGCGGTCAAAAGTCGAAAAAAATAATTTAAAAAAAAGAGTTTTCAAGAACTTGCATTCACTTATTATTATTTTTAGACCTCGAAAAAGCGGTTAGGAGAGTCTGAATCTTTATGTAGATAACATTATATTTTGATGTTCTTAAGCTCTCTCTTGAGTTGCGCTTGCTAGACGCAAAATTTCACGCTTTCCACGCGTTAACGAAATGTTTGTTATAGAAGTCGTGTAATTTACACTTTCAGCGACGGAATCTTTTTCTTACAGTTTTTGTAATTGGATGAAACAAATAGAAACTCGAAGAAAAATAGATTGTTGATAAAAATGATTATAAACTCTTTATTGTATGGTCTTATATCTTTAGCTAGCAGTCGTTGATGAAAATATGCATGAATAATTTCAACCGTGAGTAACCGCTGCCGTTCTTTTCTAGAAAAGTCGAGTGAAGTTCTTTATAGCACATTTCAAAAAATTAGCTGCTACCTTTTGCAACCTTGTTGGTGACGCGAGTTTTTATTCGGTTGTTCCTGCGCGTCTACATGCCGCCGCGACGCAACAGCGGTAACCTGCTGCGACCCGTTGCAACGTGTTGCGTTGGTTCAGTTGACGCGGCGCCCAAATATATGGTTAAGGCTCACCTTAAATTTGCACTTCATAGGTGAAACATTCTGTGCCAATCAAGATAAAAAAGTTGTTTGATTTTGAGAGTGTAGGACTGTTGTGAACCATTCGTGATCAACAAGTTTAAGGATGGGTTCTTCTCTTCCGAACCGTAAAAACTATTTTTTGAACTAGATGTTTGAAAACAATGGTTTTTCTGAAATTATTTCTTCAAGAGGCCTTCTTTACATAAAGCGTTTGATTGGGGGAGGGAGATGGGGTTCCCTTAGAAGTTTTGTGTAGGGCAGATGAATTTATTCATAATATTAGGTAGAAAAAAGTATTTCCTAGTTTATTGTATGAATAGAGAAGAAAATTATCACACTAAAGCAACCTTGAAAATCCCTGAGCTAGAAAATTTGGCCTATTTCATGAACAATTTATATTTTTGGCCACCTTCTAGGCATTTAGAACCACTGTGCGCCGCGCGGGCACATTCTCGTCACGCGCTTTGCTCGCACGTTTGAGCGCGCCCAGGGCGCGTGTCCTTCAGATTTCGCACTACGCGCGCAGCCTTTTTACTTACCTACAGTTGTATAAAAAGCTTGTTATACTCAAAAGCAAATTGTCAACTACTTTAATTTGATAAGTGTGAATTATCTTTTGCTAAAGCTTCTCTGGCTTAACGGATAAATTCTCATCGCGTGTCTCGTGCTGCGCAGTCGATGAAAATTTGTCCAAAACGGTGGAGAAGTTTTTTTGCCTTATTTTCTTCCTTATCATTCGTTGATTCACTTTTTACCTTCTACAAGAAACCGTACATACAATTTTTGAGTCTTAGAAAAAATTCAAAAAAAATTTTTCAAATGATCCCCCTCTTCTATGTTTGATCCAAAATAGCTAGTCAACGAACTCGACTTGACGATTTTCACATAAAACTAAACCTTTCTATTAGGAATGAGAATCTAAAAGAACAATTTTCATTCATTTCATGAAAAAAGCACCAAAATCCTGATTTTATTTAAAATTTGAATTTGGTAATCTAAGACCTTCGCTTGAGACACAGGATTTTTAGTAAACCTAAATTTTGGTACTAATAGGTCGACATTTTAGGTATATTCCATTTTAGGAGCTGTTCTCAAAATGATATAATTATTCATGATAAAATTGATACTCATCATTATTTTCAGAATTGAAACTAGGTCCCTAGTAATATCAGCCGTCTCCTGAGCAGTGGCCTAATATTTCTCTGACGAACTAAAATAATACATAAATTTTAATTTACTACAATAAAATATAATGTTCATACAAGCCTTTATTGTAAATCAGGTCACTTCACGACAATTTTCCAAATGTTCCTACGGAATAAAATAAATCAGCATTTATTGCAGTCGAAATATATTTGAAAAATGAGGCAAAGTTTTGGTCAAGATTTATGGGTAATTTTCCAAATGCAAGGAACATTTGGGAAAAGTAAATATCCTTAGAGAATATTATCAAAATTTCAATTTGTGCTTGAAGTTAATATCATTGTCATAAAAACAAGAACTTCTGGAAGTATGCACGCAACATCTTTATTCTAAAGGCTTGTGTAGCCTTTCGACGCCACGCTTTATCTTATCTTTTTTTTTTTTTTTAAATAAATCAATCTTTAGGTATAGTTTGAAAATGGAAAATTTTACGTAGGAATTGATTGTTCTTCTGTGTTAATATCAAAATTCAAAATTTCAACATTACTTTCAGTTTTAAAATAAAAAATGATAGTAATATTTGTATATCATACATTTTTTGCAGTCATAAAAACCAACATCGATACAAAATATACAATTGTTCTCAATTTCGCATTAACATAAATTTACTTAATAATAAAAATTTAACATTAAGAGTCTATTAAAAAATTATTATTTTTATTATTTTATGAAAAATAATAACTACATCAATAGATGTATGTATCATAATATAGATATAATAAAGGTTTTCAGAGATTAAGCGTTGCAAGTTCTTTTTACGACAGATTCTTTTCAGTCTTTCTGTGACTTCTATCTGATTATTTTTATTCGATTTACCCATTTGCTTCTTCTCTCGAAAATTCTGGCAGTGAATTTTATTTTCACCTATATGGACACTTCGCTATTTATTTTCTACTAAAATCATAATTATATATAGTAAAGAACGTTTTAATTTATTATTGAACACCATTCCCGTAAACAATTTATTCATGCATATTTTTCTATATAATCAGTTAAACACATCAGTTAAATTGATAAATAGAGACCATTTCCATGTTCACAATTTTCACGAAACACAGTTTCCATAAAAACATAATTTGCACGTTAAAAAAAATTCTAAGTTCACACTTTCAATCAGATTCATGAATAAGATTTTGGTAAATCATATATAATCATAAATGTTTATCATTTCACTGAATGTATGTACATAAACAACAACCGTTAATGCATCTAGAAGATGAATTAGGCTGGCTTTTACCAACCTAACCTCTGGTGATCTGGCAAACAAAATTCAGGATTGTAAGAAGTCAAAGAGTTCCCAAATGAGAAGAATATTTTAACAGTTTTAATGATGAAAATCGTTTTCTTTGTTTATGCCGGTGCTTCTATGATCAAAACAAAAAAAATTATACGAAAAATTATTACTTTTCTGAGAAAGTTTTTTGGATAGGCACAGTTAGTCGGGCTGCTTGGACAAGCTGAAAGTAAGATTACGTCGATGCAGGTTACGTCGATGGAAAACAACATAAAAAAGTGTTCCTTGAGTTCCAGAGTAAAATGCATTGAAAAATCCTTTCGCGGTTTATTTTTCTTCTGTTCTGATATATATTTTTATCCTTTTTCATCAAATTTTGTTCACAAATATAGAACCTTTTGTCAATTACGTCGATGGGTACTAATAAAGATACGCAAGGTTTTTGAAAACCTTTTCTCAATTTGTGAGAAAATTTCCTAATTTTCACATTCAAAGCTTGGAGGATAGAGTAGCGAGCCATTTTTCCTTCAATTTTTTGCCAAAACTGGTCTCGAAAGGGTATTCATTGTTGTCAAATGATCGCTGTTTATATATCGACGTAACCGAAAAAATATTTCCGTGGACACTCATGTTTGCGTGCATATGTTGTGAATGTTTCATTTAAATGGAGATATTTATAAGGAAAATTGTACTTTTTGAATTAAACTTCAAGACCCTCAATTTTATATTTTTTAATTACTTCATTATTTATCTTATACGTGACTACAAAGTACGTTCCAGGCATGTGTAGGCATCTCTTATTAAAGACATTTTTGGGCACGTAATATTTGTTTACTCTGAGTTATGATCATTTAATTCAATTTTTACAGTGCAACTTTTTGGAAGGTACTAAAATGAAAATCTTGACAGATTTTACCACTAACTCAACCAATAGCTTCAATAATATAACCCTTGGACCCGAAAATTCCCCGTCTGTGGAGAATCACCCACAGGGAGATCCTTATCGAGCAATAGATTAAAAACCTAAAATAACATTACAGTAATTTGAATGAGGCAGATCTAATACATTCATGTGTGTCAAAGAGAAATATCAACATTAAATCGACCCTCCAAGACAATAGTTACATAAAATTCCTAGTCACAAAATAACAAATGCTCAAATAATCATTGAGAAGTCGTATAAGAAAACAAAAACATTGAGGTTTATTCAGACATTCTTCTTGTGTACCTAACATTACTCAGTAGTTGAACTATGTGAGCATAAATATTTTGGCAATAAAAATCAAGAACGGAATATGAATCTATGGATCAAAGTTTAAAAGAACATTAATAGTTGGTTGATCACATGCAAAATGTAATACATAATAGAAATGAAACCCAGAATGACGATACAATATAAGCCATCAAATATGCGGAACTACTATAAGTAGAAACTACCAGGACTGCCACTTTCATTAGGAGACCACGTATCCCGGAAAAGTTTTAGATGATACATGGAGACAGGATGTGTGGAATGCCAGGAGTGTGAATTATCTAAAGGAGAAGGAGTTTCGGGATACTATGCGCGTTAGGAAGCTAGATATTTAGTGCATACCGGAAAGAAACAATAAGGGATGAGAGAATGATAAGGTGGGGAATCGTCTTGAACTTTGGTCAGGGAAGGCAAGGAATCACACGGTAGCTAAGGCATTAGTCTAATAATCAATGAGAGAGCAAAACAGCATGTCAAAATGTATGAGTGTATCTCCTAGATTATTATAGGTTAGAATGAAAGTGAGAATCAGAAGACTGTTTATTAAAGCATGCTATGCTCCTGTTGATTGTGATAGTGAAGAAGCGAAAGACACCTGCTGGGACTTGTTGAATGATATAATAGGAACAAGTGATTAAGGCGAAAGAATAATATTACTCGGAGACATGAATAGTTGGGTTGCTGTGCAACGCGAAGGTACTGACAGAATACTTGGTCACTTGGGAGACCCAAAAACGAATAGTAATGGGGATAAATTGATCAGCTTGTGCTTAGGAAAGTGTTTCTTTATCACAAATACCTAGTTCAGGCACAACAGGATACAGGAGTATACTTGGTGTAGAGGTGACAGCTCTGGTAGGATCGACTTTGCTGTAGCGGACAAAAGACTAAGAGGGTCTAAAAAAGATACAAGGGCTGTGAGAGGTTCTGAATGCAGATTGGATCATTATCTTATAGTTTCAAAAAAAAGCCTAGGTCAAGGATGGAGGAGAAGGGAATTTATTAAAAAATCGAAACAGATGCGAGTAAAAATAGAGAATATGCAAAAACCAGAAGCACAAAAAGTATATCGTTAAAGGTGGATGATTATTTAGGGCATGACAAAGAAGATTGGGAAACAGAATTATGCAACAAAAATGTAGAGGGTACATGAATGATACTGCGGAATGGATTCTTCGAGAGTGCATAAGCAGGGTCAGGTACTGCGACTGTAGGGAGAAAGTCCAGTGATGCATGATTAAATGATGAAATACACGTACCCGTCAACAATATAAAAGAAACTTACTAAAGAATGCTGCATATCGAAGGTCTAAACGATAAGGAAAGGAATAGGGTAATAAATTATGCCATTGTTAATTAGAAGATAGTGAGTATACTAGTAAAATAAAGCAAGGATAAAATGAAAACGCAGGAAGATACGAAAACGCAAAATTATTTTGGTGGAAAACAGAAACTATTCTGGAAATGGGTTGAGGAGACTAGGAAAGGAAATAGTAGCCCTGAGGTAGTCGAAATAAGGATGCTGGTGATGAAATGGTATGGGATTCGGACAAAGTTCAATACTGTATGTGGGACTTTTTAAAAATAATTATGAAGTTAGGCCACGGAGTATAACAACAGTGATACAGAGGTGGATACGTTAGACAATTCCGCTGTAGGTGGTGGAAGAAAATCGTATCGATGACATCATTTCCATAATTAAAAAACTGAAGAATGGTAGTACTGCTGGTGTGGATGGTATTACCTCTGAAATGCTTGAGTTCGGTCAAACATATTTTTTCTGGTGGTGGTTTGAATTTATAAATATGTGGGCTGTGAACAGCGAAGTTCCGAGTGATTGGAGAAAGGCGATTATTGCCCCAATCTACAAGGGGGAGGGTGGTCAAGACGACTGTTATTGTTATAGATCGATTAACCTACTAAGTACTGTAGGCAAAATATTCACCAAAATATCTATTGATAAAGTCATGAGAGCAAAGATGGAAAGGATCTGGGGAGTTCAATGTGGATTTATGCCTGGGAGGTCATGTGCAGATTGGATACTCAGCTTAAGACAGATCAGAGAAAAAAGCCTCAGAGTGAACAAAAAAGTTTTCTGTGCATTTGTTGATCTGGAAAAAGCTCTTGACAAGGTGAGTAGGATTCAACCTTAGAAGGTCTTAAAAGGTTCTGGAGTGACTTTGTGGCTTCTGAAAGCAACACAAGCAATATTTAATCGTAGCGAAGCAAGTGTTAGACTGTTCGGACAACTAAGCGATTGATTTGATATTAGGCGGTGCATCGGGCACGGATGCGTCATGTCCTGTAGAATGTTCAATATGGAAATGGGTAGTCAGAATAAGAATGCTGATGGTGAAACGGTATGGGATTCAGACAAAGCTAAAGACTGTATGAGAAATTTTTCAAGAAGCTGTATGAAGTTGAAGCAACGGACCATAACAGCAGCAACACAGACAATACATTAGACAATTTCGATCTCACTAGTGAGAGCAAAATCGGTATCGACGACATTATTCCCATAATTAGGAAACTCAAGAATGGCAGTACTGCCAGTGCAGATACCTCTTGAATGCTTAAGTTCGGTCAATCATATTTGTTCGTGTTGTGGTGTGAATTTAATCATATGTGTGCTGTGAACAGCGAAGTTCCGAGTGATTGGAGGAGGGCGATTATTGCCCCAATCAACAAGAGAAAGGGTGGTCGAGGTGACTGTTATACTTATAGAGCGATTAACCTACTAAGTAATGTTGGCAAAATATTCATCAAAATACCTATTCATAAATTCATGAGAAAAACGAAAGAAAGGATCTGGAGAGTTCAAAGTGGATTCATGCTTGGGAGGTCATGTGTGGCTTAGATATTCAACTTGAGAAAGATCAACGAAGAGAACCTGAAAGCAAGAAAAAAGCTTTTTGTGAATTTTTTGATCTGGAAAAAGCTCCTAACGAAGTGAATGGAGTTAAACCTTAGAAGGTCTCAAAAGGATATGGAGTGACTTTGTGGCTTCTGATAGCAACACAAGCAATATACAATGGTAGCGAAGCAAGTGTGAGACTAAATGTACAACTAAGCGATTAGTTTGATATAAGGCAGTGCATCAGGCACGGATTTGTTATCTCCTCTAGAATTTTTGATACATTCATGGATAAATGTCTGAGAATGTCTCTCTTTGCCAAAGAAGGTATTGATCTTGGGACAGTGAAAGTTCGTGGCCTTGCATTCGCAGATGACAAGATCGTTACGGCAGAATCAGGCGATGATTTGCGGAGGATGTTGAGCAGACTGGATGCCAGCATGTAGAGCATAAGCCTTCAGATCAACGTGAATAGAACAAAATTGATTGTGTTTGAAAGTAAGGATACGAAAACAAGGTGCAATATTGCCCTAAGTGGAAAAAAGATAGAAAAAGTTGATAATTTCGTGTATCTTGGAAGTTTATTCTCTTCTGACGGGAAGGTAGATGCAGAGATTTTCAGACGTGTACTGAGGGTAGAAAAATTATCGGCAGTGTGAGGGCTTTTATTAATAGTAAAAATAAACTCAATAAATCTAAAATTGGGATATTTAATTCTGTGCTCGGACAAACTTTGCTGTACTGTAGCGATAGCTGGGAGTATCAAGAAAAATACAAGAGCCAACTCAACGCGATCGGCATGCAATTCCTTTGATTAACAAAGCAAGTGTATCTAGGTAGGATGAATGGTAGCATACCCAGAGGCGGACCAAAGAAGGAATGTATAAAATATGTAAATGAGATTCTGAAGAGGGAAAATATGATGAGCCGTAGAAACAGAAGAGTTTGCCCTAATTTTCAAATATATTTTGACTGAAATGAATACCGATTTATTTTGTTCTGAATGGCCATTCGGAGCACTTTATGGTTCATCTCAATTTGTGTAAAGGTCAAAACTGAGATAATGAAATATAAGATTATGATTTGTGACAACTTATTCTTATTCTTACCTAATTATTATCACCTGCAGTTTTACAGTTTTCTTGGCATTGCAAAGACTAATAAATAGCTTATAGGTGGACCAATTTTTATAATAAAGTCATCTTTTCTTCTTTCTTTCCCTTGGTTCACAGTCCTGTAATAGAGTTTGGAAATCTCTTCCCATACAGATAAGGAGTCGTGGTAGCTCAAAGTCTTTTGAACAAAATTGTTACCTCTATCTCTACTTCTCCAGATTCAAGAGTCGCAGAGCCAGTTGGACGAAGCTGACGTGGGTATAATTAACTTTTTGTCTTTTCGTTATAACGGCTCAGGGTACTTCATTTGCAATTATCGTCGGCTGAGTTAATTTATTTCTGATCGTCCGAGTCTGCGACTTCTCAATTCCGAGGGTATCATTTTAACGTCTCGGAGCATCTCTGAATTTTCCGTGGTTCAAGTTATTTCTGGATAGTAAGATCTCTTTTATTTATATAAGAAGTATTACAAAAACATTCTAGTAATCCGTTTTACTAACTCCTTCTATAACGATAATTCTTTACTTTGAGCATTTTCTTTAACTAAGAAAAGAAAATGATTATTTAATGTTCAATTAATTAAAAAAAAGATGCTGGAGGAGATGGGAGGTCGAAGGTCAGCAGGAGAAGCTCAGGAAGTAGTCGGAGTAGAAAGAGTCAATACGTTTCAGACTATTCTTGGAATTTCGCACGGTTTATTTCCCTTTCTCAGATCTCTTCGCAGGTAGCATATGATATTAGAAATTTTTATGTTGAAAAAATTGTTTCGATCGATCATTTATAATTCCGAAATACATCAATGTGAAAAGAAATAATATTTAAATGAAAATATATGCAGTCCTTCGGGAATTATTTAGATCTTCAAAATTGTGAAACAAAACGAAATTGATAAATGAAGACTCATATTTCTAAAATAAATATATGTATTGCCTCCTTTTTGACTTTGGAGGTATGAGTTTCAGTAAAAATAGTTGAATTTTCAGAATCTATAACATAAACAATTTTTCACGGCATGTCTCGTGGAAGTCCAATTTTCATTGCCTCCGAAGAGCCGCGAAAATGGCGGATTTCAGAGCGCGGCTCGACTCGACTCGGTTCGGCTATTTCCGGTTAGATTCGGCTTTCCTTTCAAGCTACTCTATGAAACATAGGCCTCGATAAAACTTTCGCGCACTTACGTCCGCTATATTGTTTTTGAAAGTCATTGTAAGTTACGATTCGTCGCTGTTCACAGTATACTCGACTCGCGGGTGTATTTTTCTCACGATCTCTTCGTCGCCGCTGAAAATAGAACTTCCACCAGACGCGCCGTGGAAAGTTATGTGTTCGTCGAGGCGTGAAACAGGCAATTCCCGACCAGTGTGTGGCGACACTCGCTTACGACTCGTGCCGCCATCCTCACACTGCTCGGAAATCGCCTACTTTCAAGCCTGGACAAACAAAAAGCTATTGCTTATTTTAAGTCAGATTGGAGTCTTTATCCTCTTCAGTTTGTTACATAAATTGGAATGAATTCAGAAATGATGAAATTCTTATAACTTCCTTCATTTATATCCTGAAAAACTGTCAACTTGAAATTTTGCTCTTCTAACTCCTTGAATAATTTTCAGCTTGACACTCTCAACATCATATGCATTTACATTTCATGCGTACATTAACATTAACATTTTATTACGCGAATTTGGTTTCTAAAATACATCAACACTATCCTGAAATAAATAGTTAACTCATTTTGAACATCTTGAAATATACCCTATTTTCAACTTCACCCAAAAATTCTTCAATTTCTTGTTATGCTATGAACTCTGTTGTTTTTCTTCGATTCAAAACTATCAACACTGAATTTTTCGTGAATCCATATCCCAAAAAGTATTCATATGCACTAAATTTTGGTTTCCTTTCTGAATTTTTTACAATTTCATCATTTTGTTTTTTTGTCATTAAAAAAATAATTGCCTATATCTATTATAGTTTTACTTCTTTTATTTGGTTTATGAAATTTGTATGACTTTCTTTATTGGAATATTTTGAATCTGACTCAAGGATCAGTTTTCAGCTTGAGACTTCCCATAAATAATCATTCAAAACTATCGTTCAACATTTGATTTTTTTCAATTGGGAGCATGTCTCGGAACGCTGGAAATTTTTGGTTCGATTTTCAAATTTTTTACAGTTTTGTCCTTGTATCATCAAAATGAATGCCTAGGTGAATAAATCATTTTTACCGGAAGCCTATAAGGATTTTTAATTCGAAACTTCAAACAATTGAATATATATCAATTGAAAAATATATATTCCAAAATGAATATTCAAAATGGTTACATTAAAGTATTCTTTTTTCTGCAGATAACTTTAGTATAGACCTTTGAAATTCGAAAGTTCCTTGAAAAATATACAATTTCTATTACTCTTCCGAAATTGCTCAACTGTGCCAAAATAAATTTGAAAAGTAATATAGAGTGAAGTTGTTAAAATTCAAATATGTATTTGTTTCAAATTATTAATTTTCAATGCCTAATTCCAAATGTTCACACATCGAGTAGATAAAAAATCTGAAGTTTTTCATTTTCAATAATTGTTTTGTCGAAGTTCTCGAAATATTACTTGAAAGTGTATCAGTTGCAAGTAAGATACTCTTTTCTGAAATTTGTTAATTTCTAGACGGAAATTTTCGAAACTCATTGATTCTTAATTCAAAACGTTGAAAAGGGAACAGTCTTCAACGTTTCTAAATGAAAAATTTCCAGAATTGGATAGTTTCAAATCAAATACTTCAATGTTCCAAAACAACAATGACTTAAAAGTTAATAAATTTATATGCAAAGAAATAAAATCGAGAAAAAATGTTTTCAAAAATTCTTAGTCCAGTCAAATTAGACTTTTCTCAAGAAAAATTTATTAAGTTTTGATATCTATCGAACGTGGTTCCTTATGGCATCACAATCAAACATCAAAAGAGTTTTCCTCTGGCCAGTTGACGGAACAACCCTTAAATCTAACAAACAAACCCCGAAAATTGGTTTTCGGCGAATATTTCGAAAAGAGTGCATCAAACGATAAAAATAGTTATGCATAGAAAAATAGTAGATAAAATCCTTGACAAAAAAAGTTTTAGGTATTTTTGTTGCACGTGCCATCATTTTCGAGTAATCCGCCCTTCAAACAGGGGGTGAGTTTGAGCTCGAAGCCCGCACGCTCTTTCTCTTGCACATACCT
>WSXT02215234.1:0-17361 GCA_011762715.2 Neuroterus valhalla | reverse complement strand
TGGACCATCACTTGTTCAGTTTATGATGCGGCGAGAGCTTTGGCTGATTCAAATCGAAGGTCCAAACCAACGATTGAGGGAAAACTGAAAAGCGCTTGCATCAACTAAACAAGAAGATTAGCTGGGCAATACAAAACGCGTCCCGTATGCAGTGTGTGATTGACTACATAAAATCTGGTAAACCTTTTACGGCAAGGGTCCGAAAATTCGCTCATGAATTGAGGATCCATCATTACACATTGGAAATGTCAAAGCTGCTGACCAAGAGGTTCTGGAAAGGTATATCAAATGGACACTGGGGTTGCATAGAAGTACACCTAGTTTTATTGTGAGGAGAGAGACAGGGAGAACGAGTTTGCGAATTTGGCAGGTAGCCGGTTGTATAAGTATGAGGAGAAATTTATGGAAGAGGAGGGAAGTAGGCTGGTGAGGGGCTGTCCTTAAATTACGTTACGCTATATTAGACAGACTGACTACAAAAAGTTTGTTATGGAAGCTTTATGGAGGGACAGAGAGGAATTTTCATAATGTGACGTAACGTTCTTTAAAAATGAAATTGAAAGATTTACAACAGTACTGAGCAAGTGAGCATTGCGTGTCTGCTCAACTCAGCTCAAGCTTATTCTCCGCCGTTACCTGATACCAATTCATTCATTTATAATTTTATAAATAATATCATATAACATTATATTGTTTTTCTCATAAAAGATAGAAAAGCGAATCTGTAGACGTTGCGGTTTGTTTATAATTTATCTGCTGCTACTGGCTTCCATCGGATTCGACTTGCGGCTGCGGTTTCGCGATGTTTTGTGTCCTTCACATGTTCCCTCTAGTTATATATTTTTTGACCTATTTTCTACTTTTTTTAACAGGCGTCACGTTACGTTACAGACAGAAAAGAGTAAAATTGTTACAGTAGCGTTATGAACGGACAGACAAGTTGCGAAATTTTGAGATTTCAGCGTTACGTAATCTATGGACATTCCTTAAGGGAGTGTTGTTTAGAAAAAGGAGAACGGGTGAGAAGAGGGAAAGAGGGAGGATGAGAGAGAAAGGTATTTTTGAAAAAATTGTCTGCATGAGGATGAATTGAGAAGAAGTCACGAGGAGGGAAGAAAAGTGTATGAGATAGTTGAGAGGAACGGCATGGAGAGGGAGAAGGCAGGAGGGGAGGAGAGGATAAGAGACTCGAGGTATAATGAGAAATATGGGTGGATTATGCCAATGGAAAAAGTGCAGTATTTGTGTGAGAAAGGAGAGTAAGGAAGCTAGGAAATAATAGCGAGAATGAAATGTGGAAGCATGGAGGGCACTACAGGTCCTGGCTTCCGCAGGAAAAGAGGATGTGCGAGTTGTGTGGTATGCAAAGGTAAAACACTGGTCGGAAAAATGCGAGGAGTTGGAGAGAAATGTAATTAGCATGGAATTAATACGGCATGAGAAAGGGGAGAAAAGGGTGATTGCATGGGCGGAGGGGGTGTTGGGCCAGATGGAGGAGAAGAGAAGAAAGGAGAAGGAAGAATGGAGATAGTTGTGTAAGAAGGAGAAGGAGTAGATGTGAGAAAGATGTACATAATTTAAATAGCAGATAAGGAATAGCAAAAAAGACATTGAAGATAAGAAATTGGTAAAAAACGCGGCGGCAAAGTTTGGCAATGCGAGGCTAGGGAAATGTAGGAAAATGCGTGCGAGGCAAAGCGAGGAAGGCAAGGCGATAAGAGCAAGCGCGCGAGCGGTCATAGTAATAAGGTATGAATGGATGCTATTCTATAAAGTGTGGACGGCTGTGAGAGTTAAGTATTTGATGTGAAAATTTTTGCAAAACATGGTGGTGTAAGCAAGTCAATATTTAAGACCAATAGGCTGAAGAATAAATGTTTATCTATTTATCTATCTATCTACAATGTAGGAATCGTGTGTATCTAAACATGTTATTAGGAACATGATTGTGTGAAATTTTGGCTCTATTGGTAACTATAGGAAGGCTGTCATACTGTAAAACTTGTAAATATGCTATATCGAGTTACCTTCACCTCCTTTAACATGAAAGATTAGCTTTCTGATAATTTGTATAACAATAGTTTAGAATATAATTCTACTCCTCAAAAATAAAATTTTTTCATGGTTTTAAAAAAATGCTCTATGTCAATGATTCAAAAAGGTCTAAGCTTTCCCAGCTTTTTTGGAGGAATTTTCACATCTCTTCTCTTCTTCATACAGTTAAGCTTCTGATGGAATAGTTGAATTTCAAGAATGAATGCCAAATCTAAAACTCACTTTCTCAATTCGGTTATATGTCAAACATATGCTAATTTTTGTGAGCAAGCAGCGGTAATGAAACACATGAGTCTGAAATTGTAATTTGAACATTATCTTTATTTCATACTCTTGAGTTTGCCATACATTTCATGAGTACAAAAATATTCCAGTACTTCGAAATTAAAATCAATTTCCTTTCCACGGTAGATGAAACCAGAAAGCTGAACGATACACATTTCCATTTGGCTTTGGGAATGATAAATATATAGTATGTATGACTGGCATAATATGTTCGCTTACTTTGTACACAGAAAATCGACTGGCGTAAAGTTCTTTGCCTTCTCCTAAATTTATCTGAACTTCGTCAGGGATATGACTAGCAATTGTATGACCATCTTTTGGATCGAGCACGGCAAAAGTTGATTCAAAATTTCCTGCTACTGTCTGTATAAAATACTTGAAGTCTTCGGGATGCTCTTGCTCATGCATCAACCAGGGTGGTACTACGTGAGGGGCGGTAGCATTGAGATATCCGCGATAAGTGGTGAGATCCGTCATTGTGATGGTAAAGCTTCCGTCAGGTATCGAATAGTAATGATAACCACGTGCACCTGAAGAAAAAAATTAACAACTCAACTTTGTGAAAGGCGCCGTCCCTCAAGGTCCGTCAAGCAAGCACCGCAACAATGGAAATTTACATTTTTCAATGCGCCATAATTTACAGCTTTTTTACGGCTATTTTAAGGCGCAAATTAAAAATTTACGGCTCCACTAGTTCTTTCAAAAAATAAACTTTTAGGTATGAGGTGCTCACTGGACGTCAAGCTAGCACCTCCAACACATAAAAAATGTTTTAAAAAGGAAAACTACTACACCATATTTTAAGGCTTCTTTAAGGCTCCTAAATGTACTAAATTTCAATTTTCCAAAAACAACCCTTCATGGTCAAAACCTCAAATATGAAACCTGCTTTTTTCAACAAATATTCTTGGCTATATTTTACGGCTATTTTACGGCTCTCTAAACTACTGAATTTCAGTTTTCCAAAAACAATCCTCACTCGTCAAAACTAACCCTCAAATAAAAAACCTGCTTTTTTCAACAAATCATCTTGGCTATATTTTACGTTTTTTACGGCTCCTAAAGGTACTAAATTTCAATTTCCCTAAAACGACACTTCATGGTCAAAACCAACCCTCATTTATAAAACCTGCTTTTTTCAACAAATATTCTTGGCTATA
Source organism: Neuroterus valhalla (assembly GCA_011762715.2). Classification (NCBI taxonomy): domain Eukaryota; kingdom Metazoa; phylum Arthropoda; class Insecta; order Hymenoptera; family Cynipidae; genus Neuroterus; species Neuroterus valhalla. Next base: position 13,861 of record WSXT02215234.1, on the reverse strand, counting down.
TTTTACGGCTGTTTTAAAGCTACCTAAACTACTAAATTTCAATTTTCCCGAAACAACTCTTACTCGTCAAAGCCAACTCTCAAATATAATACCTGCTTTTTCCAACCACCAATCTTGGCTACATTTTACGCCTATTTTACGGCTCTCTAATGTAATAAATTTCAATTTTGCAAAAACAACCCTTCATGGTCAAAAACAACCCTCATATATAAAACCTGCTTTTTTCAACAAATATTCTTCGCTATATTTCACGGCTTCTTTTACGGCTCTCTAATGTAATAAATCAATTTTCAATAAACAACCTTTCATGGTCAAAACCAACCTTCCAATATATAATCTGCCTTTTTCAAAAAATATTCTTGGCCATATTTTATGGTTTCTTTATGGCTCTTTAATGTAATAAATTTCAATTTTCCAAAAATAACTAATTAAAAAATTGAAATTTAGCATGTGAGAGAGCCGTAAAATAGCCGTGAAATATAGCCAAGAATGTTTGTTGAAAAAAACAGGTTTTATATTTGCGGATTGGCTTTGACGAGTACGGGTTGTTTTTGGATTATTAAAATTTAGTAGTTTAGAGAGCCGTAAAATAGCCGTAAAGTATAGCTAAGAATATTTGTTGAAACAAGCAGGTTTCCTATATGCGGGTTGGTTTTGACCATGAAGGGTTGTTTTTGGAAAATTGAAATTTAGTACATTAGAGAGCCGTAGACTAGCCATGAAACATATCCAAGAATATTCGTTGAAAAAAGCAGGTTTTATATATGAGGGTTGGTTTTGACCATTAAGGGTTGTTTTTGGAACATTGAAATTTAGTAGTTTAGAGAGCCGTGAAATAGCCGTGAAATAGCCGTGAAATAGCCGTGAAATATAACCAAGAATATTTGTTGAAAAAGCAGGTTTTTTCATTGAGGGTTGGTTTTGACAAGTGAGGGTTGTTTTTGGATTATTGAAATTTAGTAGTTAAGGTAGCCGTAAAATAGCGGTCAAATATAGCCAAGAATATTTGTTGAAACAAGCAGGTTTCATATGTGAGGGTTGGTTTCGACCATGAAGGGTTGTTTTTAGAATATTGAAATTTATTAGTTTCGAGAGCCGTAAAATAGCCGTAAAATAATGCCAAGAATGTTTGTTGAAAATAGCAGGTTTTATATTTGGGGGTTGGCTTTGACCAGTAAGGGTTGTTTTTAGATTATTGAAATTTAGTAGTTTAGGTAGCCGTAAAATAGCCGTAAAATGAGGCCAAGAATATTTGTTGAAACAAGCAGGTTTTATATGTGAGGGTTGGTTTTGACCATGAAGGGTTGTTTTTGGAATATTGAAATTTAGTAGTTTAGATAGTCGTAAAATAGCCGTAAAATATAGCCAAAAATGTTTGTTGAAAAAAGCAGGTTCTGTATTCGAGGGTTGGCTTTGACGAATGAGGGTTGTTTCTGGATTATTAAAATTCAGTAGTTTAAGTAGCCGTAAAATAGCGGTAAAATATAGCCGAGAATATTTGTTGAAACAAGCAGGTTTTATATATGAGGGTTGGTTTTGACCATGAAGGGTTAATTTTGGAATATTGAAATTTAGTAGTTTAGAGAGCCGTCAAATAGCCGTAAAATATAGCCAAGAATGTTTGTTGAAAAAAGCAGATTTTATATTTGAGGGTTGGCTTTGACAAGTAAGGGTTGTTTTTGGATTATTGGAATTTAGTAGTTTCGGAATCCGTGAAATAACCGTAAAATATAGCTAAGAATATTTGTTGAAACAAGCAGGTTTTATATATGAGGGTTGGTTTTGAACATGGAGGGTTGTTTTTGGAAAATTGAAATTCAGTACATTAGAGAGCCGTAAACTAGCCATAAAATATATCCAAAAATTTTTGTTGAAAAAAGCAGGTTTTAGATTTGAGGGTTGGTTTCGACCATAAAGGGTTGTTTTTGAATATTGAAATTAAGTAGTTTAGAGAGCCGTAAAATAGCCGTAAAATATAGCCAAGAATATTTGTTGAAAAAAGAAGGTTTTTGATTTGTGGGTTGGTTTTGACAAATAAGGTTTGTTTTTGGATTATTGAAATTTATTAGTTTAAGAAGCCGTAAAATAGCCGTGAAATATAGCCAAGAATATTTGTTGAAACAAGCAGGTTTTATATATGAGGGTTGGTTTTGACAATAAAGGGTTGTTTTTGGAAAATTGAAATTTATTAGTTTAGAGAGCCGTAAAACATAGCCAAGAATGTTGGTTGAAAAAAGCAGGTATTATATTTGAGGGTTGGCCTTCACGAGTAAGAGTTGTTTTGAGAAAATTGAAATTTAGTAGTTTAGGTAGCTGTAAAACAGCCGTAAAATATAGCCAAGAATATTTGTTGAAAAAAGCAGGTTTTATAAATGAGGGTTGGTTTTGACCATGAAGTGTTGTTTTAGAAAAATTGAAATTTAGTACATTAGAGAGCCGTAAAATAGCCATGAAACATATCCAAGAATATTTGTTGAAGAAAGCAGGTTTTCTATTTGAGGGCGGGTTTGGGCCATGAAGGGTTGTTTTCGGAAAATTGAAATTTAGTAGCTTAGAGATCCGTGAAATAGCCGTAAAATATAGCCAAGAATATTTGTTTAAAAAACAGGTTTTGTATTCGAGGGCGGGTTTGGACCATGAAGGGTTGTTTTCGGAAAATCGAAATTTAGTAAATTTAGGAGCCGTAAAAAAGCCGTAAAATATGGAGAGGTTGTTTTCTTTTTTAAAACATTTTTTATGTATTCGAGGTGCTAGCTTGACGTCCAGTGAGCACCCCATGCCTAAAAATTCAGTTTTTGAAAGAACTAGTGGAGCCGTAAATTTTTAATTTGCGCCTTAAAATAGCCGTGAAGAAGTCGGTATTGATGGTGCCATGAAAAATGTAAATTTCCATTGTGGAGGCGCTAGCTTGACGAACCTTTTTAATTTCCAGCCAAGTAGAGCAAGGACACCACACAAAATACGTGTACAACTCAATATAGAAGAGATTGAATAACCTAACTGAATCGTGTTTATTTCGTCCACAATTACCAGAAAAAACAAGTAAAAGAGAAAAATTTGGATGAATTAGGAACTTTGATAATTTTACTTTGCAAATAAAAAATCTACTATTTTTTTTCTTACTTTTCTAATAGCTCATAAGTACTTCGCTTATAAGTATAACAAGTAGTTGGTATAGACTTGATAATTTTTAAAATGATAATTTGATAAATGCGACTCACCATCAAAATGAACAGAGCTCCAAATTGTAAGGAGTACAGTGGCGGTGGTGAGCTGCATTTCTTCCAAAAATAGAAGGACTGATCCAAAAGCTGAGAGAAAGAGTAGATTGGTTCTCGAGGTATTGCGTCTTAAATGTGATGCCTCAAAGGACGGTATATATACTCACGTTTATGACCCCAATTTGAGAACACGCTTTATTTATTTTGTGAAATAAATAGCGTCAAATGTGGAGGATTATTTTTCAGAGACTTTGAAAATTTTCCATATTTACCGTATTCATGTCGTCTTTTAGAACAACAAAACACTAAAATGTTCATGGAAACAAATTTTCTCAATCATTTCCAAAGTAAACATACAAGCGCAATAATAAATTATGGAACATTAGGGGCTATTTGGAGGAATTTTCAGTGGTTTTTATCAATAAATAAACCTTCGTTAATTTTTTTTTATTTGTTCAGACTGTGAATAATGGAAAATCTCCGGAATTTAAGAATGAGAAAAATGGTTTTCAATCAATTTTATTAATCTCTTAGAGAATGCAATATTCAGATTTCTCCGACGATTTAGATATCGAATATTTTCATAACATATATAAATAATTTAGATTACAGAAAAAAGTATCTTATTTTTAGGTTATGAGAATTTTCTCATGTCGGGAATTTCGAGAATGCACGATACCTCACGATATATCAATCTTCAATTCCATGTTTAATACGACTGATTTCAGAGATTATAGAGAACATTTTCCGAAAATTCCCGTTCTTATTTAACAATTCTGTTCTTCCGAAATATCGAAACGTTAATGAAAACTTCTTTTCTGAATATTCGCAAAGAATTATATTTAATTAGAGTTTTGCTTTTTTTCTCCCCTCGCGTATGATTTTGAAACGAAACAAGTAATTTTCCTCTCCAAGGAAACGAACGCTGTTGTGTTAATAATTAGCTTTTCGGAAAATAATTTGTAGATTTTGGATTTTCTAGTTATTTAGTGACAATGTATAAGGTTTCCATATTTGAATAAATTAATCGAATCAAGTTCACGAAATGGAATTTGCGTCAATCTAGAAGTTTCATTCAGATTTTTTTCCTCATTTTTACGCTATCGAAAACAATGTGAAGGTCATCATATTGTGTAACTTGTACACATGCTATGTCGCGTTGCCTCGACCGACTTTGAGTGTTCTTCGTCATAACTGGGACATGCAATAACAAGTTCGAACTAGATGTACAGATTTTCTGAAGAAATTTTCCGAATTCTCCCTTACTATCTCCTATATAGTTTAATTTTTAATCATTTTGTTGGATTCCCAACTTTGATTGGGAATTTTTAGCAAAATACGTGAATTTCTAACAAAATGTGTTCATTTCCGTGCGAAAAAGATGCATTCGTAAACAAACAGTTGAATTTTGAACTTAGAAAAGAACGAATTTACAAAGAAACAGTTGAATTTTCAATTATAGATTTAAACTTTCTACAAGAGCAATCTATCTGCAAGTAAGAAAGTAATTCTTTGAAAGGAATATCCATTTTTTAATCAAATTATTAGATTTTTAACCCTAGGAAAAAAATTGCTTGGAAAAAAGTAGGATTTCAAAGAGCTAGAGGTAGAGTCCCTGTTAAGTGATAACATGAATTTCCACATGGAATGGGATTCGGTTATAACTTGGCTCACAGTTATACAGAGTAAAATCCCCGTATTGATTTCCAGGAGTTCGAAAAAAAATGACGGAGATATTTGAGTTCAAAATTTTGTGTAACTTTTTTCCAAATATTAAAAATCTGCGATTCTAATTAACCGATTCAATTCTTCAAGCTCTGAAATCGTTCGCAGGAACGTGTACTTCTAAATGATTCTTTTGTTCTTTGTAAGAGGAAAATTTTTGACATTTTTTGACATAGTTAATGAGTAAAGAAATAAAACGTTTTTTATCTCTTCTACCTCAATCTTGATATTCTTTCCACAGTCCCGCCAACCTCACGCAAATAGGCTATGCCCACAAAATTCTTCCGTAACTGCTGAAAGAAAAAGCCTTCTGGAGAATAAGGGACCCCTAAAAAAATAATGACAATATGAGGATGAAAAGGAGCATTATCACTCAAATCCTTCCCGAATCCTAAGATCTGTCTGAAATGATTACCGCCTTTCGTAAGGATCTAGAAGGTTGCTGACCTTTGAAGCATTGCTTGTACTCGCCTTTTACGGCAAGATTCCAAAATTTTTCTAATCAAATATAGATTCGCCATCAAACATTGAATATGTCAAAGCTGCCAATCATCAAGCAGCACGTTGTGGAATGGATATGGGTATTAGTTGAAGCTAGCTTCCGGTCATCGAGTGTCGATTCAGGCACACAGGGTTTCTTTTTTCGCGTATCAGAACAGTTATTTCTACCTTAGCATGCCTTAGCTGAATCTTACTCCAAAAAATTCTGAGTAATGGGTACAGGGCGTGTTATGAGCATCCTGAGCACATATTGCACATGCTTCTCGAATGTACTAACTCCGTGATAACGACGTATCTCTACAGCTAGAATATAACTGTTCAATTTCTCTATCACTATCTTTATCGCTTTTATGGTGTTAGCAGCAAACTTGACCTGCCAAACTCAGTCGAGAAACAAGGTGTGCTGAATATAGTAGAATTACATGTCTTCGAAAAAACCCCGTTTAACACACGAGGTCTAAAATTGTCCTTCACAACAAACAGAAACGAACTATGTTGCAATCAAGGAGAAGGATAAGGTGAAAAGGTGTCAAGACCTTACAAATAAACTGAAACAAATTATTCGGATTAAATGATTGCCCTTATCATCAGTGCTCTCGGAGATGCAAAGTCAAAAGTCATAACTGGTTTGTAACCTCTACACCTTTCACGCGTGCCATAAACATGCAAAGGCATTTGTGAGATGTGTGCAGAGAGCAAGAGAGGAAGCATTTTTAGATCAAGGCTAGAGTGTCCTTTACGGTTTCTCTGGGATACCAGGCCACCTTCTGGAGTATCCGGCCTTTCTCTTGCAACTTCCGAAGCAAGGAATCCCCCAAGAGGCAACAGCCAGTTTCATCCTAAGCCTCATTATCTGGCTGAAATGGATGCAACCCTGCGTGAGGATCTCTCGAAAGAGTCCGACCTCTGGACCATCACTTGTTTAGTTTATGATGCAGTCAGAGCTTTAGCTAATCAACCATCGATAGATTAGAAGACCAAAAATCATTTGCGTCAAATTTGCAAGAAGTGTGTTATTGACCACGTATAATCCTGTGAGCCTGAAACGTCAAGGTTTCGATAGTTCGCTCATGAAATGAGGATCCATTATTGGGCATAGGAAATGCCAAAGCTGCCGACCATCAAGCAGCACATTGTTGATAAAACACGGGTACTATCTGGAGCAGGGAGGAGGATAGAAAACAGTCAGACGTGGGTAAGGGAGAATTAACAGTTTCTTGCTGGCTCATCGCGCCTTTTTAGCGATCCTCCTGTTTTTATCGAAAACCCATTCATGTCCAAGGAAACGTCCAAGGAGCTGTGCGATAGCCTTATATTGGGACGCACTGTTCTCCTACAAAGGAAATACAGACTAATAACTTATTGGAACACACTGTATAAGATCTTCACGGCTATGCTGTATGACAGAATCGTTCGGATAATTGAACCTGTATAGAGAGAGATGTGCGAATAACATGTTTCGAAAATAGGCACAACAGGCTGTCTGGAGAACCTGCTGATCGACCAAAGTACCCGCAAAAACGCTGCAAACCACTAAAGCAATCTGTTGATGACCTGGATTGATTAACAAAAAGCTTTTGATTCAACTTTCATTGACTTATCATCTGACATCCAGGTACAGTGAGATTAATAGAGAGATTCATGCCCCTTTGGAAAACTAGGTATACTTTTCCTCCCGGGAAACATAGTGTGACAACTAACAGCATTACTTACCAGAGGAGTGCCTTTTAAGGTGACACAATGAGCCCTCCTTCATTCGCATCACAATATTGCCACTGTCTCTATCACTTCGCGATTCTCATGGGCAACTCTGGGTGGAACTAATGTTCGTGAGCATAAGGTCTTCCATATATTTGATATAGATTACTTTGCTTCTGGAAAAAAATCTCAAGGATACTCTCAGTCAGTATAAGCGAGCGGTACACACGAGAAATCGGTACGGAAATTGCATTAGATAAGTGTGCTTGGATTTATTTAGAACATGGGCATATCGAAAGTGTAGATAAGGATCCTGAACTTGTGGACGGGGGTGCTATTAGGCACGTTAGCGCTGAAGGGACCTTCAATTATCTAGGCGCGCCTGGAAGTCGCATTCAGGATACAATATCAGTAAAAGAGGTTCTCCAAAGCAGATACACACATCCTTCGACGGGTTTGTTCATCCAATTTGTCGGCATTAGACAAGGCCAGAGATGATGCATATGGAGGAAAGCTTGCACATCAACTCGTCCGTCCCGTGTTTAAACATCGCACATCCTGAGGACAGATGCAGATTTCTTAATCGCCAATGTTATCACAAACTCAATATTCTGAGCACGACCTTATCGTCGTAAACGGAATAGATCCTACCCTCAAAATTGTCAAAAATTACGAATTGGTTGAAAAAGAGCGTTCAATCACAAAGCCGGGGAGCAGGCAGCTGAGAAATCTGGCCTGAATCTTGGCATTAGAGGTAAGGACGTTACTTCATCAAGATGCCTTACTTCTGAAAGCACAAGTGATGAAAGTCGGAGCTAAAAAAATTTTGGAATAACACAAAGACATGCACAAGACGTGCACAAGGTCGAGTACGGAAAGTTTCACAAATATGTGAAAGATCAATACTTGTCACATCAGTCAACGTTTTTTTCCCACGAATCATCAAGACTTCATTCAGGAACAGAGAATTTCATTTCAGCGTGTCAGGATAGTCTGATTTTCGCCTAAGCATACAGTCGCCACATATTACATCAAAAAGTTTACAGCAGTAAGTGCAGGGCGTGTTAAGAACTCCCTACGCACCTATGGAATATACTATCAAATTGTCCTATTCACGCAATAATGACGTATATGTGCAGTCTTAATGCAGCCCTTAGAAAACTTTTCTACCAGGCTTGTCGCTCTCATGGCATTGGACATGACCCTGCCCTACCGTAAGCGCCAAAAGAGATAGATTCAATCCTTGGAAACGGAATGTGCCGAATCTACTGCAACTACAGGTTTTCCACAATAGCCCCTATCTAACACGCAAGATCTGACATTGTGCTCCTTGAAAAACGTGAATAAACTATTTTCATGATTGAATTCTTCGCTTCAGCTGACTTCAACATCACAGGCAGGGAAATTTAGAAAACAGAGAGGTATAGAGATCTCAGAGAGCAGCTACAGCTCTCGATCAAGCTCTTAGCTCGATCAAGGATGTTCGGGTAAACTAATTGTTCACGTCATCGGTGCTCTTGGAGGTGCGACGCCTTCACTGTCTAGTAGCCTGAAAGCCATACCAATGCTCATAGAAGTCTTAAAGCTTGATCGTAGATTCATGTGTTTTTTCGTTAGATGTGCACGATTTTCTCAGTACATACTAATATTAGAATATAGATGATAAAGAATCATGTCTAGTGCTAGATTTAACAAAATTAGGAGGAAATTTTGATGGAAATCTTCTCATTCAAAGATTGTTTGAATTCGTGTTTCTTTTGGTTTTTGCATATATTTTGAAAAGAAAAAGGTAGACATATTTTCTTCCGTAAAAAACAGTCGCCATTTATCTGAATTTCATTTTTCATTCTTCCTCGCAGATTTTGATAATAGAAAATAGTTACCCATTATCCATCCTGTTCAAAAGGATCTATCATTTATGAAGATTTCAATATATTATGTAGAACATGAAATGAAACATTAGAACTGTTCGTGGAACAGCATCGTTTAGTATTTTCAACTCCATTGCAATAATAAGAAGATTAAAATTGTATAAGAGGCTGCGTCATTTTCTCATGACGAGGTCATTGGTGATGACAAACCACTGTCACGAGCATAGCACATTAGGAAAAACTTCTTGAAAATAAGATAACAATAATGATTTACACACTGAATGTTGATCTCATTATTTCAATGTTCGTTTGCCGCAACCAAGTCATAGGATTCCGACGAAAACCTGCACTTCTTCATTTACACGAAAAATTTTGTATGAACTGAAAAATCCTTGTTGGGTTAAAATTGAATGCTCTATGAAATGTTATATCTCTGCTTCTTAGGTTAGTATGTTTTGTTCTGAAATTCCGTCTCCATCGGTTGAAAATGCAACTATTTGGTCGAATGTTGTATTATTAAAAACAAATAATGTTATCCAACTATTCTCTGTAGGAGTTAAATTTTAAACGGGCACAATGAATCTGCCAAGGATAGTTTGCGAAATTCTAGCCGCCCCTTTTTTTTCACATATACTCGGCCTTCTAACTGAGTCTCTACCCAACACGCAAGAAACCCCCACTGCACGCCACAAGGCTATCCCTGTCCGTCCGTATCACATTGGAGTTATAATCACCACCGCTGAACTGGAAATGTAATGTAATGTACGCAATTTCCTAGAATATAAAGCCAAAGAGCTAAGATGATCAATAATCTCAGTTTAGATTAATAGAATTAATTAATATGAAAAAAAGGATTGTCAAAACAACTGAGATTATCACACAGAATTTTGTCGCGACCTTGAATATTCGAGTCCATCCTCCTGCAGCATTGAAGACGTACCTCTACCTATTTATAGCAAATTTTGGTAACGCCGTTTTTCGCCGCGAGGCAGCGCGACAAACGCGCTGCTTGCCATGCATGACTACCACTGACTACCACTTCAAAAACGAAAAACGTTATTGTCATGGCTGCCACTTCGAGAACGTAAAATTATAATATATATAGTTTTCTTGTAAACAATTTGTAGACAGTTACGATAAAAACATTGCAATGGTTGGTAGAAACTGACAACATTTGTAAATGGAATTTCTTGATGTGATTATCAGTCGATACTGATTCTTATAATTTAAGTTGCAATATTGTGAGTAACTTCTCAACCAATGAATTCCATCGCAATTTTGAAGTGACAAGCGGAAGAAAATTTTTTTTGAAGAATTCGAATGGAAAGGTAAATAAAAGTAAATTATAGGATTTCTGAACACCTCTACAGAAAGTAATAAAAAATCCTGGGAAATTCTTCAAATCGTTTTGATACTGAAGAAATGTGGAAAATCTATCAAACTAATTTTCAGACAGCTATGTAACAATTTCTGTAAATACTCGAAATCTATAAAAGTTTCAGAAAATTGCACAATTTCTAATGACTTAATTAAAAATATCTTGAATTAATCTACTAATAAAAAAACATTTAAAAGTATAATAAGGTTGTCAAGTAAAGCAGAAAAAAAACACAAACCCATGTGCTTTGTTTCCACCTACTAGACTTTGACATTAAATAACTTTTTATGAGCTCCAGAAATGTATCTAAAGAAATTCAGGAATATGCGTAAAGTTTTTTTGAGTGAATCCTCGACATTTTATAAAATCTTGTAACAATTCGATTTCATGACAGCAAGATCTTTAGACAAGGCATAAAAATTATAAGATTGAAAAAAGAGAAGTCAGTTATATACAATGTGATAATATGAAAGTTGACTGTTGTTTAAATCTGTCGATTTCCGACAAGTTAGGGAACACCAGGAAATTAGGCACGGAGATTTTTTTGACTGATCGGGATTTAGCAGGAAATCTTCCTGGTATTTCTCGACCTTTCCCGACCCATCGGGAAATGACAGGAAAAATTTCATGGTGATTTCCGATCAGTCAGGAATAGACGAGTTTGTTCAACAAGGGGAAGGATCAACTTCTAAAAAACTGTGTAGGAATCTATTTATATAACAGGAACCTATAAAAATACTAGAGAACGCCACAAAATGTTACAAACTCTAGCCGTATTTCATAATGAAAGTCTTCCAGACAAAGGCGTTTATACATGTTTTGTATCAAATACAGTAGACTCTGTGACAGTTTACGCTGCGACACATCCCGTTTTAGCATTTCTCCTAACTGCGTCCGTCCGCACTGTTGCTGGACACACGGCGCACACTTGAGAGCCTTAAGGTAGAGAGTTGCGAACTTGCCTCGCGCTGACTGGTCATTTTGAGTCGTGGACATCTTGCACTCATACTAGACAGCCCCGTTTGTCTAAAGCAGAAAAGTAGGAGAACCAGCTCAGCGCTGATTGGTCGAAGTGCATCGCTGACCAAGTTCGCAACTCTCTACCTCGAGGCTCTCTAGCGCACACTCGACGCACCGCTTTCGTTTATCGATCGGTATCGGGTTCGAATCAATGTTTGTTTTGATCATCAGCTGCTTTCTTCGCCAACATTTTTATTGTTTTGCTGTGTCTTTTTGTTTTTTTAGTTGTTCGTGACGTTGATATAAAATAAATAACGGTGAGTACCAATTATTGTGTCTCAGTAAAGTGAATTTTTCTTATCAAACTTACAACTTAATGATTTTGATTTCAAGTAGGAGCATAACATTATGTTTATCTCAATATAATTTTTATATAGTATAGTCTTATAAGTAATAAGCAAATGAGGTAATAAATAATATAAGTAAGGAAATGACCAAATTCACAGGAACTTAAATGACTAAATTAAATGTATTTGTAGTTGAAAAGTCAAATCACATGATTTTCCAATTATAATTCTACCGTCGTTTAATTATTGCAGGTTTTAAATTATATCATGGAGCTACCCAAGAAAATAGGAAGAAAAACGAATGGCTAGCTGTTGAAGTAAAGTCGAATATCTTGAAGAAAACCGACGAAGGAATTCCCGTTTCAAGCTTAGCAGAGGAGCACAACGTAGATGCTTCCACAATTCGCAAATAGCGTTAATGTATATTTGCCAATAAAAACTAAAATAAATGATGCTCGGAAGTATTGGTACTATATTAAAACTTATTTCCAGCGAAAGCCTTGGCATTGGCAGAAAGTATGGGATCAAAGTAAAATTTTCTTGCAACCGATGGGTGGCTTACTGATAGGAAAAAAAACCTATGGGGTTCGTCAACTGGCAGTGACAGGTGAAAGACTTTCCGCTGATTTGAGCCGAATCAACGACTTCAAGGAAAGTTTGATTACTAGAAGCGAGAACCGAAATTCGTCAGGCAAACAAATATTCAACGGCGATGAATTCGCTTCTTATTATAAACTTCTACCGACAAAAACTCTTGCTGATGGGAGTAAGAAAATGCTCCAGGTTTCAAAGTTAACAAAGAGCGAATCACAGTGATGGCTTGCACTAATTTAGAAGGTACTTGAAAACTTCCATTCAGCGTAATTGATAAAGCCAAAAACCAAGGTCTCTCCATAATACAGCAATGCATAAGTTCCCTGTGGTTTATACAAATCACAAAAGCGCTTGGATGAATTCTAGCATTTTTACTGACTGGTTCGAAAATCAATTTGTTCCTATTATAACCGCTTTCTTGAAAGAAACAAAAATTGCCAGTGAAAGCTTTGCTCTTAATCGACAACGCTTCCAGCCACCACAAGAATTTTGGACTACGAAAAGGGGATATCGAAGTAGACTTTTTGCCACCCAATGGTACTTCTATTATTCAACCGTGTGATCAAGGAATCATCCAAAGCGTCAAACAAAATTACAGCAAATTACTTCTACAATCAATTTTACGAGTAACCAATGATGGAGTTGATAAAATTTCTCACATGAAGACAATTATTATAAAAGATGCAATCTTCTGGTTGGACAAAGCTTGGCAAAAGGTTCTCCCCTCCGTATCAAAAAATGCTGGAAAAATTTGCGTCCATCTTTGTGCAATGGTCCTTCTAATGATCGAAGCGTAGTTGTCAATCACGCTGCTCTGGTTGAAATTTGCAATAATATTAGGGAGCTGAATGGCACCACTGAGAAAGATGTCACCGCGTGGATTCATCAAAATAATAGAAAGATGTTATCAGACGACGACATTCTCGAAATCCTAAACGATAACAGAAGTGGTAATTTTGTTTGGATCGCTATAATTCACAGTCTAATATTTAAATTCAAATTTCTATTCCGATTTGTTTCGCTGTATTAAAAAAACAATAGTAAACAGTATTAATATTTGAAAGAATAATTTTTGACAGTAGTAATAGCAACTATGATAATTTAAAATTATCAAAAGTCTTTGTAAACTTTAAATAGTGCTAAAATATTTTTATATTTCCATCGCGAAGAGTAGATCACAAAGGGAACTCTAAGTGCATTATTCAAATTGTAGTTAGAACAATATTTGTGGATAAAATATGATTGCGAAAGGACATTTCGTTCATTTGAACGTTCAGAACTTTCAGGATATGCATTGATGTCATATTCATTCTAGTTTTGTTACCTTTTATTCATTCGAATTTTATAAGAATTGAAAATTACGCTTACGCACAAATACTGTACTAAAATGTGTATTTGGGCTTGTGTTTTTTCCTGCAACTTGCTTACCATTTGTTTTTGTCATTTTTTACATATATTAAATTTTTACATTCTCATCAGAGAAGGTATTAGATTTGTGTGAAATTTGACCCCCCCCCCCAGTTTTTGTCAAATGTCCACGTTTTGAGACCCCCTGAACCCGAAAAA
>WSXT02215223.1:4378-17361 GCA_011762715.2 Neuroterus valhalla | reverse complement strand
TCACAGGCATCGTTGAGAGCATATATAATATAGCATCATAACCTGAAACCTCAGTTTTAGGCCAGTCCTGAAGATGCAAACTGTAACGTTCGCGAAACGTCGACAACATTTGTAGTTTGTACACGATCGAAACCCGAAACAACTTCATTTTCTTTCTAAATTTGTTTCCGGGCAACTGACGATTTTAAAAAGGATTACCTACATGCGTTTGAAATGCATATCTTTTTAGGTGTAAGGTTTATGTGCAACGATAACAAAGTCTTGCATGCGTAGCATGATTCTCGATTGAATTATTTTTCACTACCCAGCTAAGCTGTCGCTGCTTCGCGAGTGACATCAGTGATCACATGCTACGAGCGGGAAATTCACTAGCATGTTACTTTCCCAATAGGCAGTGTCATAGTAATAAGCGTAAAGTGTAATAATTGCTATCTCAGGACTGTCGCATTCTAGTAACGTTGGTGGAAACTAGACTGTAGTCAGGATGGCTGCCTCGAGATGTCGCATCCTTGCATCACCTCCAGCTGTGATCGTGAGGGAACGTTGCTACAACTCCCAATTAATGTATGCGATTACACTGGTCAACAAAATGTGACATGTGTGCTCATGGAATGAGATATGCCATTTTCCTAGTTGTTTTTTGTGCTGAATCCCAATCTGGCCTTCATTCCTCTGCAGTACGTCAGGTTTTCGAGATTTTTTTTGGATCAAAAATTTTGTTGAAAAATCACAAATCAGGAGATACAAGGCTGTTGACTTACTTGACGTACTTGAAGCGAATCATCGTACTCTATCTAGTATTTCATTTTACCACGATCTTCAATATCTGCAAATTTTGCATTATTCACGAAGTTTATCATTTTATCAGTGTTAACAATATTCAGTTCTTCAGATTCTTGAGCAGGTTTCAATCACGCAGGCGTCACACAGTCGCTGCACACGTGATGTAAAGGATCAATCGGGGAAAAAGGACATGGCGCACGCGCTATTCCACTCTGCTATGGCGCATGCACAACTCTCCTCTTCTATGTCACATGCAACAGCCTTGAGTTCTCTTGCGTATCGTGCTCCACGCTACTTTCATTTCATGCTAGACCTCTGTGGAGTCACATGTATGCTCCAATTCTGCAACCATTGCAAAATGAAGCGTAGTTACAGAAACCCTCCCGAAAGATTCTTCTACGTTTTCGGTGTTTTTGTCCCAAAAATCAGAGACAAAACATTTCTCCTGCAATGCGAGAAGGAAACAAGATTTTCTTTAGAATCAACCCAAAAATCTTCCCCTTTTCCTTGGAGGATTTCTCTGAACTATATCGATTATTTGGTATTCCTATTTGACAAATGTTAACGGTTACTCATCGTCAAGCAAGGACTTCAGAATTTACCCTAATGTTTCTTCTATGGCAGAAGCTGCGTCTGAACGTATAGAGTATCTCCCAGTTGATTCCACAAAACCCAAAGCAGGAGAAATCAATTATTCTGATGGAAATCAAACTATGGAACATGAACCGACCAAAAACTTGCCACGATCATTCTTTATACACAAATGAGGCTGAAATCTTGGGCTACAGGCTCGAAGAAAAAAATTTGCTTGAAAAAGATTTTAAAATCTCTCATTATCGAAATAGAGAAAGATCTAACTCCATCTTTTTCTCGTGACCATAGTATCATATATTTCAAAACGATGTGGATGGACTAATGAAGGCCATTGGTCATGAATATTAACCAGAGAAATGGCGTTTATTCATTGATTCCAACAAATTCAGTTTGAAACCTGTTCTCTTGCACAACGGAAACGAATATCCATCAATACCCGTTGCTCATGCCACCAATTTGAAAGAGTGCTATGATGTCGAGAAACTTTTACTTAACAAAATAGATTACAAGATTAATCGATTATTCATTATAAACAAAATAGATTACGAGCTACATACATGGTTCTCTATGGCAATTTCAAAGTAATAGGAATTCTCCTCAGATTGAAATCTGGTTACACAGAACATTTTTGCTTTCTATGCACCTAGGATTGCAGAGCACGAAAACAGCATTAAAATGTTAGAATTTGGCTGAACCGAGAGATGTTAGAACCAGGAAAAATGAAAGTTTTTCATGAACCACTGTTTGATCGCCAAAAGATCTTTTTCATCAGGATTACATATAACGCTTGGGATCGCGAAAAGTTACATCAAAGCGATTAATAGAAACGGGAAAGCATGCCTTTTTTTTTAAAAAAAAGGGAATTTCCTAACCTTGTGAGTCAAAAATTAAGGAAGGAGTTTTGGATGGACCACAAATCCGACAACTGATGCTAGATGGTGATTTTGAAAAGCTCTTGACTGAACATGAGAGACAAGCATGGTTGTCAATGAAAGCAGTTCTAGACAATTCATCTTGAAACAGAAAATTCGAAAACTACAAATACTTGATCGATAGGATGTTGGAAAACTTCCAGGAAATGAAGATGAGCATGTTACTGAAAATTCATATGATGCTGTTCTCTTGTACGATGGAAACGAATATCCAATCAATACCCGTTGCTCATGCCACCAATTTCAAAGAGTGCTATGGAAACAAGAAACTTTTATTCAACAAAATAGATCACAAGCTACATACATGGTTCATCTATGATGGTCTCAAAGTACAAGAGTAAGTGGAGTGTGGACGCTTCAGCAGACCACTGTTGGAATCTCATGACTGATGAACCAAATGCTCAAAATCATCGAAAATGCAAGAAGAAAAGTTTCTGATCACAAGCAGCAATTTATTATTATTTCCCAACAAGAGCTGACAACATGAAGGATAGATGTTTTGGAGACGCATTATAATGATTCGCTTCAAGTACATGTAAGCCGTCAAATTGGCAGCTCCGTAGGAAAAAACAACTTCTCTGCCATGTATTTTTGGAATGGTGATAGCCTGAACCCTGCAGCACGGGAGCCAGTACCTTCCCATATGAAATAATATGTCCAAGGGGAATTGAGGGTGATTCTTATGTATTTTGAGCCGCTGAATCCGAATATTTCGGTCGCTTCCCCCAAAAAAGGAACGTTTTGTTTAAATCGCGATTGTTTGAATAAAGTATGAAAAAAATATTTTATTGTAACGTACAATTTTTTTTCATGAAAATATGGCTCATTTTAAGATGAAAAGGTCTCCGGTAATTTTTCCATTCATTGCGTATTTTACAAATTATGATTTTTTAGAGGATGTAAATTTAACGTTTCTTGACCATTTTCGATGTTAATAACTTCAGACCTAATAAATATTTCTTGAAAATTAAAAAACTTACATGTTTCTTGAAATTTACCCTACAGCCTGATATGCGTTAATGTTGAGTCCCTACTTGGAAACCCGACTTTGTACGACCGCCAATTTGTTGTTTTGCAGTACTCATAAGGCACTTTTTCTGGCTGAGCGCTGAGCACGCTGCGGGCCCGATATACCTCGCGTTCGCGGGTGTTCGCGTCTCATCGTTTATTCTCAAGGATATTGATATTGAATATCACAACCAAACATATTCAATTTGTTCATAGAAATTATGCATTTTGCATAGAATACAAAGCACTTTCTCCATGTCTGACCCACTCAATCAACAAAATTGGAAGTTCACACGTGAATCGACGAGCAACACCTCACTAGTAGTCTCGAAACTTGTTTACACAGGCAACTCAAGCAGTACCGTAAAATCGTAAATGAGTTCAAAGATTTGGTAATATTACCTTACACTCATTATCGTACTTTACAAAAATGAAAAATATTTTATACTCATTATTATTTTTTTAAAATTCGACTTTAAATATCGCCGTAGTGTTATGGAATTCAAATATCATTACTTTTTGTCAACAATAGAATATAAGCGTGTCATTACAAACTGGAAAAGATGTTATATAACTGTTTGAATAACGTGCTCGTGGAAGAATAATAAACTGAGTTGTAACACTATGCAATTTAATTTGTGAAGACAAATAAATTCCCGAAGTTTTGAATCAATATTTACGCACGCATCTTGAAAATAACGATAATGTGTCGAGAAGCATATCTCTAAAACCTTCGAGACAATTAGTTCTCTTGAGTTGACTTTTTCCGCAACTTGTGCCGTTTTATCAGGAGATAATTATTTCATTTTTAGGCGCCAACACGTGACAGACTGTAATAAAATGTAATGTTCACATTATTACAAACTTAGAGGAAAGTTAGGAAGAAATAAACGTTGGAGTTCGTAAATTCTTATGACTATATTGATATGAAGAATATCATAATTTCAAAACATATGTTGACCATTACATTCTCAAGTGGCAAATAATAATCCTGTAACTTGAGCATGATAGACTAACGGCTTGATTTAAAATTATTCCCGTAATGTATATAATCATGTATATATCACTCTGCTATATATTGTGAAATATAAACTAATGTTTATGTTCTAGAAACTGTTTATTTCTTCTTTTGTAGGAGGTATTGAGTTACTCAATTCTTCAGTTGCCGTTTCCCCTCGATCTTTCCCTGAATAATTTAATCCACCTCTGAGAAAATATTGTGACTACAACCCTGCTCTGCAATATGTGTTTTGGCTTTATTCATATAAAGAAAAGGAGGGAAAAAAATCTTTCTGTAAGGCCGTTCGATGACTAATAACCGTTGAAACCATTCTTGCTTCAGAAGTCTCCAATGCGGTTATTGGAAAACAAATAGGTAAGGAATGGGGGCACCAATCGCCTATGATTTTTCGATTTGTATCAAATAGCTCTCCTGCTTGATTCCAGTAGGATGCTCTTATGGAGAAGTTGTTAGATTCGACCGAGAAATTCCAGTTCACTCAATCAGATACTTGGTACACAATTAGGAGGCTGATCGAGAAAAGGTTTTTTTCTTGTGAGTGGGGAGCATACAAATGATACATCCTCCTTCTATCAAATGAAGCTGAAAATTATCATTAAAATTTGCTTTTGTGGAAGCAGGAGAAATAGACACATCTGAGCCGCCTTTAGATCCGCCCATGAAACGCCCTATAATAAGAGCGAGAAAACTAGATGTTTTCGAGATAAAACTATGATTTTCGTTCCAGAATGTATTTCAGTTTTCTCACCAGATTCTGGTTCTTCTTCGACTGGATATGTCTTCCCATTGTAGTATACTGCAACAAGTCGTCCTTCCTGGAAACATAGTCGAGGTGGTATTGGCAGATTAGGAATCCGGGGAGGAATCGTGACACGCAGATTAGGAGCTTCCCATCTCCGCATCGGATTTGATTCTTGAAGCAAAAATAAGAAGACCTTTCATCAACAAATTGTTTTAAACAAAATTAGAGAATATTTCATTTTTTCGGAGTGGACGGGCAGTCAATGTGCATGCAAAATCAACTGGTATTAGCACGTAATTCAAAGCAACACATTTTTTTATTTATTCTTTTTTTTGCTGCTGACAGGCCTCTACTTGCACAGTTATTGACAAGGAAAGCGAAACCATATTTTGAATGATATTATAGATTGATATTATATATTGATGTTTTCCAGAAGTGATAGTAAATCTGGTCTTTTAAAACGTCATAAAATTCTCAATGCATCCCACTATATCTGATTGAACCTTCAAGCTTTCCAAGACACAGATGATAAGTCTATGGGAAGTTGAATCAAAAGCTTTCTGGTAATCAATCCCGGCCGTCGACAGATTGCGTTTGTGGTATGCAGTGTCTCTGCAGACACTCCTGTCGACCAGCAGGTTTTCTCGATGGCCTGCTGCGCCTCTATTTGATCCTCGTTGTTCGTAAATCTCACTCCATACAGGTCCCATTATCCGAACAATCCTGTCATTCGGCATAGGTGTAAAGATCCTATACACCGTGTTCAGACAAGTTATTGGTCTGTAGTTCCTTGGTTTGGACAAGTCGCCTATCTTCGGTAGGGGTACAGTGCGTCCTAACACCAGCCACTGCGGAATAGGAATCTCCGACTTCAGTTATGAGGTAAAGATGAACCGAAAGATCCACTAGAAGTTCCTAATACAATCTTGACCAGCAGCGGAGAAGTTCTTCGTGCCCCTTAATGCTTTCTTTACCTCCTCGGCGGTGAGTGGTGGGCACTCCCTCTCGGATATTATAAGGTTATTGCACATCTCCTTAAAACGTATGATATTCTAAATGCCTTTATTCAATGGAAACTTCACTTCGTAAATCTCCCTCCAAAATGTCTCGACTTCTTCGGACTCCGCTGAGGTTTTGACGAGAACAGGAGGATCGCAAAAGAGGCACGATGGGTCAGCGAGAAACTTTTGATTCTCTATGACCCCTTCCCACTTCTTTTTAATTCTCCTCCTTGCGTCAGATAGTACTCGTATTTTGTCAACAATGTGCTGCTTGATGGTCGGTAGCTTTGACATTTTCCATTTGTGATGATGGATCCTCATTTCATGAGCAAACTTTCGGACCCTTGCCGTGAGAGGTTTACCAGATCTTATGTGGTCAATCACACACCGCATACGGAACGCGTATTGTCTTGTCCAGCCAATCTTCTTGTTTGGTTGATGCAAACGCTTTTTGGTTTTTTATCAATCGTTGGTTTGGTTTGGTTTGGACGTGAATCAGCTAAAGCTCTCGCCGCATCATAAACTGAACAAGTGATAGTCCAGAGATCTGCATTTTCTGAGAGATCTTTACGAAGGGTAGCATCCATTTCAGCCAGATCATGGGGCCTAGGATAAACCTGAATGGTAACGTTTCTCCTTATCTAGAAGACGCCATCGTCTCTCAAGGGGAGCCTTGTTTCAGCAGTTGGTCGCAATGTCGCTTCCTGATTTTCTTCTGCGGCTTGTTCTTACAGCTGTTGAGGAAGCGTTCTGCGTACATCTCTTGTCCGCGAAAGGTTTACGGCACGGTTTCTTAACACTTGCTGTGGAAGGTGCAAGAGCTCTGGGTGTTTCTGGCACCACAGAGTGTGCAGGCACACCATGTAACATAAAGAACGCCGATTGTCTCGACGGTTCGTTATCGTGTTTCCATCTAATTCAGCACCCCGAACTCTTGAATGATCGGCAATACTGGCCAAGCCATTGTCAGGTCCTCTGCGCGTTTGATCATTTTGAATCGCGTTCATACCTGGATTTTAGTTGTTTGTTTCCATTGTTATTCCCACGAGTAGCTAGGGAAGGGATTGTCCATCCTCGCAGAGCCTCGCATGCGAGGGCAAGGCTGTATACTCCAGAAGATCACCCGTTATTCTGGAGACACCGTAAAGGACACCACACCCGGGTTCCATTCAGCTTTCAGCTCGGTTGTTTACGCCTAAGCTTAGGATTTTTTACTTCGGGACCATCCCTGGACAATTTATCTGCTACTGCTTATTAGTTTTCGTAACCGTATTCAGCTAAAACCGTCGGCACAGGGACCTTCTATCCGAAACCTAAGGATGCGTTCGGTGGCCTTTTTCATAGGCCCATCAGAGCTCACATATATTCAAAAATCAAAAGTTTAAAATTCGTATCCATTTTAGCGAATTCAATTAAATGACGACTTGAGATTTGGAAATTAGTTGACGTACCTGACTAAAGTCAATCAAGCAACCGGACAGCCATCTTTGTACTGTACAGCACACGCATGGCTGTAATGCTATATGCCTATGGCAAAAGTGTCGAAATTTTATATCGCAGCTCGGTCTTGCTTACACTTTCTTCCGTCTGGTCTTCATTCGCCAAGTGTGTGTTATGTAACGAGCCATAAGGACTTCGTTCCTACAATATTTTTATAATAATACAGTTTCAAAATAAGATTCTTATTCCAATCATTCCAATCAGTTCGAACGAAAGATTTTGTTTCACCGTCCGCAAACCAAAAATCTGCGCCACTAACTCAATCACTCAAGAAATTTTTAACATTTCTCTACGTCAGCGTCGCCAAGATTTGATGAGATATTTTTGCATAAAAATGAGAGTACAGTTTCATGCACTCACTATTATTGAAATTTTGACTTGCATGTTGATGGTGATTGTGGAGTGTGCGGGTTGACAGGGGGTAATTAAATTTTACAGAATTAATGCTGAAGGTGTGGATGAAGGATACGGTTGGAAGCTCAGGTGTTGAATAAGGGCGCAAGAGATGCCTTCGGGGTAGAAGAAGTAGTTTTTGATGTGTTGAGGGATAAAATTCGGTCGAGGGGAGAAAGGAAGTTTATTCAAGTGTTAGGGAGAAACAGCGGTGTATGTAAGGGCTCGCTAGGTGACAACGAGAGCGCTGAGAGCGAAAAAGGCGTGCAGGAATCAGTCTACTCGCTACTTAGCTCGGGTTGTAGCAGTGCGCGAAGGAAGAGGAAAATGCTTGATGAGGGGAGCAGGGGAAGTGGAGGCAAAAAACTCCAGGCAAGCAAAGTGACAGAAGCCGTAGGTTATCTACGAAAATGGGAGAACAGCTGGACGTGGAGACGATAGAGTTGCTTATTTCGGAAATCAAGACAGTAAGGAAGGAAGTAAAGGGTTTGAAGGACGACGTAAAGATGAGGAAAGAGAAATGGGAAAAAGAGATGGAAGATATGAGGAAGAAAGTAAAAAGTTTAAAGACAGTGGCCGTGTTGGTGGGGAACGAAAAAGATGAAAAGAAGAGAAAGAGGATATTAGGGCATGGATAGAAAGGGCAGATAAAAGGTTTGTGGAGTGAGAGTATATTAGATATGAGAGAAGGTTGCAGGGTGGACAAAGAGCAGAAGTATATCTGGGACATGATAGAGAGCATGATTGAAGAGAAGGTGGGCAGGCGTGGTAACGAGAAGGAGAAGGTGGCGACGAGAGAAAGGGTAAGAGCAATAGAGTAAGGAATGGAGAGAAAAGAGGAGGAGGGTAGAAGAGATAATATCTTTATAAGAGGGTTAAAGTTGAGTATCGGAGAAGAATGGAAGGGGGTGGAGCACTGCTACAAGGCATAGGGGATTTTCAGGGCAAGGTAGCTAAAGTGAGGGTAGAAGGGAACAAGGGGAATGGAGTAGCGGTGGTGGAGTTGGAGAACTGGCAAAATAAGTTGACGGTGATGCGGAGTAAAAGCAGGATTTAGGATAAGAAGGTATAAATCGATCACGATCTGACATAGAAAGTGGGAGGAATTCAAAGGCTGCTGAATGATCGAGCTAGAAGAGAGAGGAGTAAAGGGAAAGCGGCGGAGGTAGGATATCATGAAAGATAAATGGAGGAAAAAATGCTGGTTTGTGATAAGAAGAAAGAGGAGTTAATAGCGAGGATAAAAAAGGTGAGGACTTTTGGAGGTTTGTGCAGGGATTTGATGTTGCACTGGCAGAAACGTGGGTAGATAGCAACGAGTAGGACAGGATGGTGAAAGTTTCGAAAGGAGGTCAAAGGTTACGGTTAAAAATAAAGAGGGGAATATCTTAAGGACCTGGTTGGTGAATATAGGGCGTGTGGTCGCGAATGGCAGATACCAGGGGACGAACGTGGAAAGGACACATATGTGAGCAAGGTGGGGGCATCAGTGGCAGACTATGTGTGGTCATGCATATGCAATTGTGGAAGGATACGGAGAGATACGCAGTAAAAGGAAGGATAGAATGAGACCTTCATCCGTTAATCTTGTGGATGAGATGAGAAAGCGGCAGAAGGCAAGGAGAAGAAATTTCGATGTGGAAGAAAGAGATGTGGACAGGGGAGGCTAAAGAGGAATACGAGGAGCATTCAGGAGGAAAGTGTTTCGAAGGAGAGTTAGTGGAAGAGATATGGGAAGATCCTTAAGTGAAGGTGAAAAGGTGTGTGCGAAAGAAAAGATTTAGAAAAAAGGAAAAAGGGATGGTGGAACAGTGGTGGGATAGAAAATGCAAAAGGATGAAGAGTAGGGTTAAAAAGAAGTATAAAATTGGAATAAGGTTACCGTGAAGAGGGAGGAGTACGTAGAGATGTGGAAGGACTTTAGGATGATAAGTAAAAGGAAAGAGCAACGGAGAGAGAAAGATTTGGAAGAGGAATAAAAAAGTGTTAGAACCGAAGGGGAGGAGGGGCGTGTGGAAGATATCAATTAGATTTAGAAAGCCTAGGAAAGGAACAACTGATGAGATGAGAAGTGAGCAATAGAGAGTGGAAAGAGTTCTTCGGAGAGTCATTTCAGGGCTCGGACCAGCAAGAAAGGGATGAATGTAGTAGAAGAATGAGAGATAAAAGGAGATGGAGTTGGATGACGAGGAGATAGAGATGCAAATGAGACATATAAGGAGATCAAAAGCAGCAGGCTTGGACGGGATGCAGAACGAATCATGGATATTTTATACAACAGCAGGAAGAGAAATTATATCAAGGGTGGAGGTGTATTGACAGATACGCAGGTGGAATTCAAAGCGGGTAGGAGCACTATCGACAATATTTATATTTTGCAGTCAGATAAAGAGGGTCAGGGAAGTGTTTGAAGAGACGAAGGATAGGGTGGGAGGAAGAAGGCAGGGTTTTGGAAGGTTTCTGGATGTATAGGGGGTTGAGGCAGGGGTCCCTGCTCAGCCTAACGATGAAGAAATTGAGGAGATACCTGCATGCAAATAGAAGAGGAAGTGCAGGAAGTGAAAGATTTTGTGGCCCTGAGTTTCGTATTCAGGAGGAATAGGGAAGTGAATGGTCATATAAAAGAGAGAGTAAGGAGGGCAAATGTTGTAATGAGGCAGGTGTGGGGATTGGGAAAGAGATTCTTTACAGATGACTTTGAAAGGCGGATGAAGCTGTTCGACTCACTTGTGATGAGTATGCTACTGTATGGAGTAGAGGCTAGGGGGCGGGAAGAAAGTGGGAAGGTAAATAGTGTACAGGAGAGTGACATCAAATGGAAGCTGCGGCTGGACAGAAGTACACCTAGTTATATCATTAGGAGGGAGACAAGTAGAACGAGTTAGGGGACCCTGACAGGTACCAAACGTGTAGGTATGAAGTAAAATCCTTGGAAGACGGGCAAGAAGGCAAGTGACGGAGTGTTGGGGGGAGAAGGAGAACAGTAGAGGAGGTGGAAAGATGGAGGGTGAGAGAAGGTGGTATATCCGAAAAAAATGGTCCGCATGAGGATGAAGTGAGGAAGAGTCACGAGGAAGGAAGGAGAGTGTATAAAATTGAGAAAGAGAGAAGGCGGAAGGAGAGGAGAGGATGAGAGGATCAAGGTATAATGAGCGATGTGGGTGGATTATGCCAATAGACAGAGCGCGATATTTGTGTGGGAAGGAAGAGAAAGGAAGTCAGGAGATGAAAGCAAGGTTGAGATGTGGAAGCATGGAGAACGCAAGGAGGTGGAAACGAGTGGAATAAGCATGGAGTTAATACTGCATGAAAGAGGAGAAAAAAGAGCGATTGTATGGACAAAGGGAGGGCAGGGTAAGATGGAGAGGAAAGATCCTCCTCTTCCTTCTCCCTAGGAGGAGGAGGAATGGAGATTATTTTAGGTTTTGAATTTAGGTTTTGACGGTAACATATATAACGTTGTTCAGCTTCCAGAACAAATAATTTTTGCACTTGATTAAGATAAACACAGGTAAAAAGTAACGTTTTCATGAATAAGAGAAGAAGAGAAGATGAGAACAAGTAGAGGAGAGAAGAAGTGCTAAAGAGGAGGAGAGAAAAATAGGAGACGAGGAGATTAGAAGAAGAGAATACAAGGAGAAGATAATAAGATAGTTAAGCAATAGAAATAGGAAAAGAAGAGAAGAAGAGAGGAAGAGAAGAAGAGAGGAAGAGAAGGAAGAAGTTGAGAAAAATGGAGTCAAGAGATGGAGAAGAGGAGGAAGAAAGAGAGTTATAAGAAATAGGGAAGAGGAAGAGAAAAGAGATGAGAGGCAGCGGGAAAAAGAGAGGGAGCCTCGTGTGTGTCAGAGAGGAATAGTGGCGATCGCCAACTCTTTCAATAGTTTATAGCTGAAGCGTATGCTTGTATATAAATATGCAAAAAGCGTGGGAAGGCGGGGCAAGTCTTGCGGCAAAAAAGCTTGGTCCTGCCTTGTATTTATTTATTAATGGTCATTTATTGACGCATTTATAAAATTCAATACAATCATGCACATTTCATTTCAAATATTGATAGTCGGTTAATGGCTGTTGAAGATTCTAACAGAGGATACTGCAAAATTAATGAATTATAGCTTGGAAATTCTAACGTGCTTATTCGGAACAAAGCACTAATGGCTTCCAACTATAGATAAAAACGCGAGAGAGAACTTTGAAAGATGTAAATAAATCAAATCCTCTCAAATACTCACTCACACTTCTGCCTCCTCTCTCTCTCTCCAGTACACACCTCTAACATATGTTCCCACGACTCTACTTCATAAACACACATTCTTCATGTGAGATTATTGTTCAGAATCTCCACTTTTTCGCTCGTACGAGGAGCATTTGGCGGAACTGACATAGTTTCAGTATATCCTCTTGAAGCACTTTCCTTCTAGACGAATTTCTTATATTCACAAGTGTCATTTGATATTCCATCAAAAATTAAAGTATCCTCAGTAATTCTAACAACGACTGGCGAATGATTTGATAATGTAGGGAACCTTAATTCAAAAAATGAAAGACCCAACCCATGGGGTTAGTATAACAAAATGTAAGACCTAACACACTTTCAACCTGTAGGCCTACGAAAGTATATTGTGCTGAGGTATCGTTTTATCATATGTTATTCACAACACACAAATTGAACCCATTAAAACAATTTGATAATACCTTTCCCTTAGAGTTGATTTCTCAAACAAATAATAAACGGAAAGGTGAAACTGCAGAATTCTTACGTGAATATTCATCAGAGAACTAATTAAACTTCGCCTTTTCTCCATTAGCTCATCTTCTCATTCGATGTTCTACTAGTTCTGGTAGAGAGTGGTCAGTTGGTCGTGGGGGCTAAGGCATGAGCTTTGGACCCACAGTACTGTCTGATTGTGGGTTCGATCCCCGCCTCGCACTCTGGAAGAGCTTCGGCGGGCCACAGAGAGTCGTGAGCCCGGTACCTCTTAAGTTCTTTAAGTTTTTCCAAGTATTAA
>WSXT02215222.1:0-32642 GCA_011762715.2 Neuroterus valhalla | reverse complement strand
TCGAAATTGAATCTCCAGATTCATATTCGAAGTCGGGGATTTTTTCGCTCATCAAAATAGAATCACCAGAATCAAATTCGATGTCGGACATTTTTTTAATCCTTTAAATTGCATCACCAGATTCAAATTCGATGAGCGAAAAAATCCCCGACTTCTAATTTGAATCTGATGATTAAATTTTAAGGAACCGAAAAATACATGATTTCGAATATGAATCTTGTGATTCATTTTCGAATAGCAAAAAAATCCCTGACTTCGAATATGAGTCTGGTGGTTCATTTTTTATGAGCGAAAAAATCCTCGACTTCGAATATAAATCTGGTGATTCAATTTCAAGGAGCAAAAAATCCCTGACTTCGAATTTAAGTAGGAAAATAATCTGGTGAATCAAGTTCGATGAGCAAAAAACACATTCAATTTGTTCGAAGTTGTCTTTCACAATTTCAAAAATTTTTTAAAGGGGTTGAATTTTTCCGCTTGGTGGTATTTTCTTGGCACTCGTTAAATTTTACACTGGACATCTATCACCTCTCCTGGATGGTTTTTCTGAATATTATAATGATCAGCTTGTATTCCAGCTTGATTTTTACATTGTTTGAATTTTTTTGCACTCTTCTATGCAGTTTTTTGTCATAAGGGTTCGGTATGTGTAGTTTAATGGTAGTTTCTTGGCGCTTGTTATGTGGGCCATCAGGGAGCAAAAAAAGAGCAAAAGAATCTCTTGTAACGTGTTTTATGATTAAAATGATTTTTGAAGAGATTCTAAAGGTGGCTGCGCTGACTTGTCGACAAGCTAGCGTAGCTACCTTTTTCTCGGAAGTTTGAAG
This sequence comes from Neuroterus valhalla, assembly GCA_011762715.2. Taxonomy (NCBI): domain Eukaryota; kingdom Metazoa; phylum Arthropoda; class Insecta; order Hymenoptera; family Cynipidae; genus Neuroterus; species Neuroterus valhalla. The sequence continues at coordinate 31,815 of WSXT02215222.1, read as the reverse complement.
AGAAAAAAAATTTTTATTTTAGCATAAAAATAGCAAAAAAATATGGCGTGATCCATTTGTCATTTTGCCTTGGTGGCTGCGCTGCCTTGTCTGACCTTAATTGAACCAATCACTAACGCTCATTCGAATGATTGTGTTCCATGAATTCTCGACCAAAATGTAATAGTTGGAATTTCATCCAAATATGGTTCCGATTTGGAATTGAGCGTGACGCTACCAGACAAAAAATAGATTTCCTAGAAAATGGTTCAATACCAAACCAAATCGGAATGATTCAAAACCAAACAGCCCTACTTTTAACCAAAATATAATAAATTTTGACCGGAGGATAAACTTCAAACTATTTTCCAGTTTTTGTATTGAGGAAATAATTTCGCTGATTTCGATACCTTTCTTATCACCTGCAACGGGATTTTCGAAAGGGTCCTTATCTGTGTCACTGTTTCAATGCTTCACTAGGAGAGTAACGCGCGTTAAGGCGCGCGTCTCTCTTCTTTTTTGTTCAATCCAACGTATATTATTTCAATAAATATTAGTTCATTTTGAAAGATTTACAGATAATGAATTTATTTTTCTTAACGTACATACTGCAATTTTGTAATATTTTGAGAATGTAAAAAAATATTATTCTTCATCAGGATAGTCGCATTTCTTCTCTTGTTTTCTTCGTCTTTTCTTCGCTGAACTCTCTCATTTTCTTTTCCTCTTCTTCTCTCCTCCTCCTTACTTTTTTCTCTCTTAGCTTTCTTCTTTCTCGTTCTCTTCTTTGCATGTTCTCTTCTTACCTTTTTCTCTTTTTTCGTGGCCCCTCTCCTTCTCTCCTTCTCTCCTCCGCTAACTCTCTTTTTTCATCCTCCCCTTCTTTGCTAACTTCTCTCCTTCTTTTCTTTTCTCATCCCGTCCTTCTCTTTTTTACCTGACTCTCTTCCTATCCAGACTTTCATTTTCTCTTATATCTCTCATACCATTTTCTTCTCTTGAAATTCTATTTTCTTCTCATCTTCTCCTCTCCTTCTCCTTTCTGCTCTTTTTCTCTCTGCCACTCAACTCTTTTTGTCCTTGTGCTTTCCTTTGTTTTTCCTCTTTTTCTCATAACTCTGTTCTTCTCTTCTCCTTTTTTCTCTCAACTCGATTCTCATTTTCTCTTTTCTTTATCTTATTCTCTTCTTTTTTCCTTTCATTCTCCGATACTTATCTCCTCTCCTCCATCTCTTCTTTTCTCTTCCCCGTTTCCCTTCATCTGTTAACGCTCTTTTACAGTTCTTACCTTCTTCACTTTACCCATTCCTCTGTTCTATTCACCTTCTCCTCTCCCCTCTACGCTGTTACTCTTCTTCTCTTCCCTTTCCTTCTCCTCTGCTCTTCTGATCTTCTTCCTCTGCTCTCTTCTTTTCTCCTATCCCCTCTTCTCGTCCTGCAATTCTTCTTTCCTTTGCTTCTTCTTTCCTTTTTCTCTTTATGCTCATCATCTCTTCTTCTCTTCTTGGCTTTACCCTCCCTTTCCTTCGACTCCCTTCTCCTTTTCTTTTCTTCTTCTTCTTCTTCTTCTAACTCTCTTCTGTTTCTTGCACTATTTTTCTCCTTACTTTATCCTTCTCTTGCTTCCTCCTTATATTCTCTCTCCAACTCACCTTCCCTCGTAACCTCCGTCCACTTCCTTATTCTCTTGATCCTTCTTTCTCTTCCTATCGTTTTCTTTCTTTACTTCTTTCTCACACATTTCTTCCTTTCCTATTCCCCTCGTTCCAAAGTCTTCTTTTTCCTATCACTCTTTTCTCTTCTTGTTATCCTTTCCGTCCCTCATATTCTCCTCTTCTTCTCGTCACATCTAATCTTTCTCTTTCTCCTTCCAATCTTCTATCCTTCCTTCCTTCTTTTCTTCTATAAACTCTCTTCATGTCTTAACCCTCTTCTTCTCTTCTTTGTCCTTTTTCTTTCATTCGTCTTTCCTTCCCTTATTATATTTTTGTCTTCCCCCCTACTTCCCTTCTCTTCTCAACTTATTTTGTACTCCTTTCCTTTCTTTTTTCCTCAACTGTTTCTGCTCTTTTTCTTTTATCTACTACTTGTCTCCTTATCTTCATTTCTTTTCCCTCTTGGTACCCTCGTCTACTTTTCTCTTCTCCTATTTTCTCTTTTTTTCCTGTCTCTCTTCTATGCTTGTCCTCTTTTCTCTCAAGCCTTTCTTCTCTTCATATCCTACCTGTCTTCTTTTCTCCCTCTCTTTTTTTCTTCTTCCTTTTTTTCTAGTTACTCTTCTTTCCTTCACTTTTTTCTTCTTCCCTTTTTCTTTCAACTCTCTTCTTTTCTTCGCCTCTTTTTTGCTAAACTCTCTGCTTCTCTTCTTCTCTCATTCTCCTTTTTTCCTGTTCTCCCAGCTCTTTTACCCTCTTGATTATTTTCTTCTTTCCTCCCTGTAGAATTCTTCCTCCCTTTGTCGCCCATTCTCTCTTCCTCGTCTTCTTTTCTCTACTTTGTGACTTCTTCCCTTTATCACATTCTCATAGTCACGCCTTCTCTTCTCTCTTTTATCGTCTCTCTTTCTCCTTTCCTCCCCTTCATTTCACAATTCTCATCTCGCTTTCATTTTTTCCACTTCTTTTCATTCTATCTTCTCCTACTTTTCTCTTTCTCTTTCTTCTGTTCTTTCCTTTTTCTCTTCTCTTCTCTTCTCCTCCTCTTTTTCTCTTCTTCTTTTCTTCTCTTCTTCTATCTCTTTCTGATTGTTACCTTCTCCTCTTCCGTAAATTTTTTCCTCACTCAACTCCCTTTTTGTCATAAATCTATTCTCTTTTTTTTCTCTTTTCTTTTCTTTCTACACTTGATCTTCGTTACTTTTTATCTCCTCTAGTTTTCTGACCCTCTTTTCCTCTTGTCTTCTTCTCTTTCCTCATCTCTCATGAGTGATGGATTTTCGAACAGATAATCAATGCTCAAGGAAGCAGTTGTTGAATCTTTCATCAACATAGATCGATTTTTACCAAAAAATGTAACAAAAGACACAAAAACCAAAAACAGTTTTGGCTTTGAATAATTCACTGTTGAATATAACCGAAAAAGACGAATTTTCAAGTGAATAGTAAAATGTTTATAATGTAAAAAAATTCAAATTTTAGATTTTTTGAAAAAACTCGAAAAGCTGTATATATCATCACACAATCTATCAAATACTTGAATAGTTAACTCGTATCGCTGCCAAAAAAATACAAAAACCCTTTTTTGAATTTTTCAAATGATTCAAAATGAAGTTTAAAAAATTAAATATCAATTGGATGAGAATTGTTATCTAGGGTCACTGAAAAATAATGCAAAAAATTACTATTTTCATCTAGTTGCTGGAAGATATTTCTACTTTCGTGTTTAGAAAAAAAATCTAAAAATTCCCCGAAAAATCGTGTTGTTTGCAAAAATTTTAGTACAAAAAAGACGTGCTGTTAGCATTTATTTCAGCTAGCACTCTTCTTAAACCTTAAACCTAAGCAACCAATCAAATAAGAGGCCTTCTGCTCATCACATATAAAAAATGAAACCTAATGAAACCTAATCCCGATCCACACGAACGCACACAACAGTGACACTGTGACACGGTTACGGGTTACAGGGTAACGGTAACCTCAGAGATTTCTTTAATAGGATGTTACAATATTTTGGAATATCGCCATCAGCACTTCCAACTCTCTCTAACTCAGTGACAGAGCTTATATTTCTCATCTTCCCGACACACTTTCAGGATTATTACTCAACCCCCATTTTTCGGTTCCAATAAAGCATATCCGAAGGAAAATATAATGAAAATTTAAACAATCAAATCCTGAGAACGTAATTCAACTTAGAGGGGGCGACTTGACCGAGAAACCTGGAAATGACCGGGAATTTATTGGCCGGGAAATGACCAGGAGTTTGATTGAAAACTGGGAATTTAATTCTTCTCACCATAGACTTTTATTTTGAATCAAAAAGAGATCTTATCATTTGATTTGAAGAATGTAACGTTCCTTTAATCTGATTCTCAAAATATTTAAATATATCTATACGTCATGAGTGGAAGAACTTCTTCTTTTTTCATTATAAAAAGAAGAGTTTTGCAAATTTGTTGCTCTGTGAAATTTTTTTAGCTGATTTAAATCTGATATTCGAATTAAGGATATGGAATTTCAGAAACTAATTATAGTTTTTATTTCAGGACAGGGAGTTTCAGTGAAGAGATTAAATTTCACTTGAAACAGGGAATTTTTAACATAATAATAATGATAATAATAATAAATGTTTATTAAGTTGCCAACCGAGAAACAAAATGGAACGGGAACTACACAACTTACCCATAATCGAAATCAGCCATGGTCATCTTTGGGAGCACTGCATGCGGCGTACATCCATGAGCCAGACAGTACACTCTCAGAAATTTCCTTTCAGCGATAAAGGAACACTTTTACGGGTAAAATGCAATGGTTCTAGAATTAGAGTTGGGAACAGAGTGTTACATCCCAGGCGCTGCCATCCATTTGAAGTCTCTTGTAACCTACCGCTGATTTGTTGAGAGCGGGTTCGCAGGCTGCCGTTGAGTGGTTGAAACCACTACCGCTAAACCAGGCCAATTTGGAAAATGAGTTCACCAATGTTTATGTTCACTTGAAAACACAATTTTATTCAAAAGTTTGTTCTTAACAGAACTTAACGAGCACAATTGAAGCACGCCAGTGCGCAAATTAACAAGAAATTCTTTGCGCTTTTAACATTCTAACAGTTCAAGTCTTTGATTTCATCCGAATCTCTAAAATTCTATGTTCAAATGATGACAAAATTAAGAGTCGCAGGTTCAAAGTAGGTTTCAAACCGGTTTTGCGAAGACAAAGCCTCCCGTTTTCGCTAAGTTCGCTGTTTTATATCCTATGATTGGGAGGAGATTTTACCTCCTCACCTCGGCCAAGAAACAATCATATTATTAACGTCATGGAATTTTCCAACTAACCAACCAATCACAAAAAAGGTTACTTTACTCCGCCTACAGGATATGAGTCACAAAATGAGTCATTCGAAGATTGACATTTGTAAACAGAAAGGAATCAAAACAAGTCCAAAGTTCACTTTACATCCGGTCTAACTGACGCCAAAATCAATTAATGATACTAAGATTAGACCTATGACTCATCCTTTAAATAAACAATTTCGATGTTAAAACGCAATTTCATCAATGATGCGTAGAAGTTTTGGCAACATAACCTAATTTAGGATAGAGAGAGTGTATTGCATCATTTGTGGTAATCTTGTGCAATTCAGAGCTGATATTCTAATAAATGTTTGCTTATAACCTATACATTGTGATAAAGTTTCCATTATTTCAAGCCTTCTTATGTGCATTTGCATTCTAAAACTAATTATGAGTTCGTCCTTATGATTGCGATCATTTCAATAAAACAATTTTGAATTTGAATCTGTAGACTCTTGGCGCTCTCTCCAGAGATCGCCAGTGTGCATTTTTATTCGTAAACGAGGCACACTGTCACACAGAGCATCGAATCGTAAAAGGTTGCATGTGCGCATGTTTGTGCGCATTCGTTGCATAGCAACACCATGATATTGAAATGCAATCCTTTTACAATAAAAGTGCACACTCTATAGTTAAGACGACATCATTTTAACGTTAAACTAGATAGTTTAAGAGTGGAAAGAATCTGCTTTTAAAGTATCTTACTCTAACGTTTAGAGGACCGACTTTATCGTTGAAAGGAAATTTCTGAGAGTGTATGCTTTGATAACAAAAATTTCAAATACCGGACTCTGTTTCAAGCATCTTTAACGAAGCGTTGGCATTGTATTCCCTTATTTGTTAGTTCCTCTTATTATTTAAGGACTGTAGGCTCAATCTTCATTGTTGAAGGCGAACAGGGAATTTTTTACATTATAATAATGATAATAATAATAAATGTTTAAAGAGTTTCCAACCGAGAAACAAAATGGAACGGGAACTTTTTAAACTGACTATAATTCGCATTCAGAAGAGAGAAATTTTTGAAAATCGTTCCTTCCATTCAAAATTTGTCACAATATTAAAGTCCCCTCTTCCTAATTTTGAATGATGAAAGTACTTCAAGCAGTCTTTAGAGTAATATTGTCAACTGCGGATTCATCCTGTTTTAGTTAAAAAATCAACTATTCGTTTTAAATTTAAACTTGTTCGTTGAAAACCAAATTTCCTTGTTAAAGTTGCATTATATCGATTCAAAATTCACCTCTGGTTGACATTGTAACTACTTTGTTAAAAATCAATTGATCTTCCTCTGGTAGAAATTCAAGTATTCAGTTTAACATTAATTTTTCATTTTGAAAATAGAAGTATTTCTTTGAGAACTTATGTACTTCGTGGAAAGTTTGTCTTTTCTGTAGAAAATCAATCTTAATGTTTAGAAATTCATCTCTTTCATTGAAAATCATCTGTTCATATGGAGATTCATTAGTGGAACTAAAAATCCATCAGTTTTGGTTAAAAATCAATTACTTCAATGAAAAATTTATCTGTTTCATCTTCACGGAAAGTTGATTTTTCCTAGTCCAAAATTCGACGTTTCCGTGAAAATTTGTCTTTCTGAATTGAACATAACATTATTTCGTTGAAACTCAACATATTTTCTTGAAAAATCAATTTTTTGTAGAAAGTTATCGTCTTCTTCGGAAGTTTATGTTTATGGTTCAAATTTCAACCATTCTGTTGAAAAATCGTATTTTTTGGTTGAAAGTTAGTTGCTTTTCAAACATTGGACCATTCTAGTTAAATATTCCTCATTCCAGTAAGGAATGCGTCGTTCTATTTGTGGTGTAAACTTCAACTACTTTATTGGAACATTTATAATTTCATTTGATTCTTCATCATTTTTTGTAAAAATGTGATAATTTGTTTGAAAGTTTAGTTTTTTTGGTTGCAAGTAAGTTTTTTGTGTTATAAGTAATTTTTTTCAACTGGAAAATCTAACTTATTTCTATTAAAAATTCCATAGTTTCAGTTAAAAAATTTTTTTTTTTATTTAACAATCCATTTTTTCAATTCAAAATTTGATTAATAAAATTTTCGTTGGCGATTTATCTTTCCAGTAAAAGTTAATTTATCTATTCGAAAACTCAACTCCTCCAGTTGAAGATTCTTTTTTTTAGTATAAAGCACTATTGTTTGTTTTAAAATCGGGTTATTAAACTAAAAAAGTTACTGTTTCGTTTTCTGTTGAATATACATAATCATTTTTTCACTTTGAAATTCGACTAGCTTGTTAAAACTTTATATTTGTTCTTAGAAAATTATTCTCACTTCTTGGAAATTAATCTTTTTGTTTGAATGTTCACCTTCATGGTTGGGGATTGAATTGCTCCAGTTGGATATTTATCTTTCTAGTTGAAAATTCACCTACCTGGTTTGAAATTTAACTGCTCAAGTTGAAGATTCATGTTATTTGAAAATTCATCACCTTGGTTGAAAAATGATGTTTTTTGTTGGAAATCAATTTTTTTTATTATCGTAAATTGATTTTAATTGTGAGTTTGACGGTTCTAATTTTTGTAAAAAAATGATATTTTTTGTTGGAAATTTCAGTATTCTTCTCAAAGGTGGTTAATTTTAAAATGTTTGATCTGTTGCGTTAAAGGATGTTTGGATTTGAATAAAAATAAATGTAAGCGTTTTGCGACAAATGTTAATATGTCACCTCTAGTTACCCGGGAAAATTGAAAAACTTGACCGTGAAAACCCGGAAAATGACCGGGAATTCGAAATCATCTGCCGAATCACCACCCTGTTATTTCTAAATTACAAGTTTTAATAATAGCAATTACAGCATGACGAAAATTGAACCTGAGTTTATTTCCTACAATCTAACATTATGTATTAGAGTTCATTTATTTTTAAATTATATAATGGAGTTTTAATAAAGGCTACGTAGATCAGAATGAAACTGACCCTCCTCCCCTCCTTGCGTGGATGTCCGTAGTATTTCTAACAACCCCCACTCCTTCTAAAACCGGCTACGTAGTTTATGGACGACTCCTTACCTGAACGAGCTTAACTCCCCTAGAAAATCCAGGGTACAGTAGCAATTTATTTCGGGACTTCAAATTATTTGATACCCTTTTGTGACTTACGATTATTTTTGGCAGTTGTGGGTAAAACAATATTCATTTCGGAATGCTCTGGGATGAAAATCAAAAGACAGTTTTCCTTCCATTTGTTTGTATTCATTACACTGATTTCGGAATGTAGTTACCTGTTTGGTGTTATATATTGTCCCGTTTTTAGATCGGGAACATAAAACTTGAGTTTCACATTTTCTCACAAAAGCTCTTGATGCGATGAAATATGGTGTAAAAGAGGGTTCAAATTCTTTACATTAAAATGGTTGCAGATTCTATTTTTGGGGCCCACTGGAGTTTCGTGGATTTCATCTAATGATAAAAAGTTAACCTCTCTGCTAATTCTGTTTATTTTTACTCTGCAATTATAGTGTTTTCGAGGATTAAATCTATAGATTCCAGAAAGAAGATTAGGACCCTCCACTATTGCAAACACGTCCCCATCTGATGTTGCTAATACAATTTTTTCTTCCTCTGGCACGTATACATACTTCTTACACCCTAAGTCCAATCTCAGTCGCTTTCCAGTAGGAAATATGAATTTCTGAAGTTCAAATATTATGTGCTGATGATAATGAACAGAAGTAAGTTGAATAAATTTCAGTTGCTCAATTCCACATCCTAATCCGTCAGGAGAAGGTAGACGTATGGAACGAGCAATGGACGTCTCAGGAGAATAACGCCTTTCAGAAGGAGACCTGGACCTGTAACGACGATAAGGATCGACTGGATCAAACCAACGAGGGGAACGTTGTCCATCAGGGGGTGAAGAGGGTCTACTCCGAGAAAAAATGGGAATAATGTCCCCATTTGGCAGATCTGCCTGCGAAGTTGACCCTGCAACAAGAAAGAATAACGACGTGAAGCGGAATAGCACCACTGTCAATTCCATGACATTGAAGCTTTGCTCCCGTCGCGTCACGTCCAATGCAACAAAAAATGCCAATAGCAGAGGTGTCCAACCTTTTTTAAGTCGGAGCCAGAGCTGTGGCTCCGAGCTCGAATTAAGAGCCACTTTTTGAAAAAGAATAATTATAACCCTATTTTCGATTGTTTCATCAAATATGAACATACTTTCCTTTATTCCATGTTCATTGCGATGGTTGACATGCTTTATTTACTGTCAGTTTACTTAAATCTGGCTTGTCTTGGACAATTTCACAACATAATTCTGATTCCAAATTTTGCTGTGCTAAGAGGCTACCCTGCCAAAAATTTCGGATTCCTAAATTGTTCCGAACTCATCTGAATTCGATCCGATATAGGAATCTTTTCTGAAACCTGTCCAATCTAATCCGAAAACTTTACGAAAAGAGTCAGGAATTCGTCTGGATGAACCCGAGGTCTGTTCGGACAATGAAGTTCGACTCCGCAAAGAGTCCGCTTACATCCAAACGGGGTCCGGAGTTTAAAACCTGAAATTATTTTTGGTAAAAAGCAAACGAGAAATGATCTGATTAAGTCCAAAATCTGTACGTTCGAAAACAAAGACTCCAAAAATAGTCCGGCTTTATCCGAAATTAGTCCGGATTTCAGAGCCTGAGATTATTTTCGTTAGAGTAAAAACGGAAAGTGGACCGATTAGGTCCGAAATCTTTACGTTCGTAAACATCGACTCCGAAAATAGTCCGTCTTCATCCAAAATTATTCCGGAATTCAGAACCTGAAATTATTTTTGTTAAATAAAAAAACGGGAAGTGATCCGAATAAATCCAAAATCGGTACGTTCAAAAACATCGAGGCCGGAAATAGTCCGGTCCTATCCAAAATCAATCCTCGGCTTTGAGTTTTAATTCAGTAAAGTCAAAGTGAAAACGGTGAGTCGTCAGAATAAATCTGAAATCCTTCCAGTCAAAACATTTACTCCAGTAATAGTCCGCATCTATCCGAAATTATTCCACAGCTTTGAGTTATATTTCGTTGAAGTAAAACGGAAAGAGGTCCGATTAGTCCTCCGACCGTGCAGCCACGGACTTGACCGGGGACAAACCTGATCAATCATATCCAGGATACCGTACAAATAACGGAGTCGACCGGACACAACCCGAATTAATCATATCCGGAAGACCATACAAAAAACGGACGAGTGCGGACACATTCCGAATTAATCACATCCGGAAGACCGTACAAAACATGGACTCGATCGGACACAATCCGGATTATTGACATCCGGAAGACCGTACAAAACACGGACATGACTGGACACAATTCGGATTGATCACATTCTTCAGACCGTACTAAACACGGACTCGAAAGGACACGTGCCGGATCAACCGCATCCAGAAAAACGTACAAATCACGGACCTGAACGTACACATTCCGGATTGATCGTATTCTTCAGACCGTACCAAATACGGATTCGACCGAACAAAATCCGGAATAATCACATCCGAGAGACCATACAAGACACGGACATGACTGAACACGTTTCGGACTGATCACATTCTCCAGACCGTAATAAACACGGACTCGACCGAACACATACCGGATCAACCACATCCAGGAGGCCGTACAAAATACGGACCTAAGCAGAGACATTCCGGATTGATCGTATTCTCCAGGCCGTGAAAAACACGGATTTCACCGGATGCAACCCGAAATAATCATATCCGGAAGACCGCACAAAAAACGGACGAATGCGGACACATTCCGGATTAATCACATCCGGAAGACAGTACAAAACACAGACTCGATCGGACACAATCCGGATTATTCACATTCGGAAGACCGTATAAAACACGGACATGACTGGACACGATTCGGATTGATCGCATTCTTCCGGCCGTACTAAGCATGGACTCGACCGAGCATATACCGGATCAACCGCATCCAGACGACCGTAAGAAAGACGGACCCGAACGAACACATTCCGGAATGATCGTATTCTCCAAATCGTGCAAAAGATGGATTCGACCAGACGGAATCTGGATTAATCACATCCGGAAAACCGTACAAAACACGGACATGATTGGACACAATTCGGATTGATCACATTCTTCAGATCGTAAGAAACGCGGACTCGAAAGAACACGTGCCGGATTATTCACATACGGAAGACCGTACAAGACACGGACATGACTGGACACAATTCGGATTGATCACATTCTTTAGATCGTACGAAACGCGGACTCGACCAAACACGTACCGGATCAACCGCATCCAGAAGGCCGTGAAAAATTCGGACCTGAACAGAATCATTCCGGATTGATCGTATTCTCCAGGCCGTTAAAAACACGGATTCTACCGGACACAACCCAAATTAATCATATCCGGAAGACCGTACAAAAAACGGACGAGTGCGGACCCATTCCGGATTAATCACATCCGAAAGACTGTACAAAAAACGGACTTGATCGGACACAATCCGGATTATTATTCATATCCGGGAGACCGTACAAAACACGTACATGACTGGACACGATTCGGATTGATCACATTCTTCCGGCCGTACTAAACATGGACTCGACCGAACATATACCGGATCAACCGCATCCAGACGACCGTAATAAAGACGGACCCGAACGAACACATTCCGGATTGATCGTTTTCTACAGACCGTGCAAATGATGGATTCGACCAGACACAATCCGGAATAATCACATCCGGAAGACCGTACAAAATACGGACATGATTGGACACAATTCGGATTGATCACATTCTTCAGATCGTACAAAACGCGGACTCGAAAGAACACGTGCCGGATTAAGCACATCCGGAAGACCGTACAAGACACGGACATGACTGGACATAATTCGGATTGATCACATTCTTTAGACCGTACTAAACACGGACTCGACCAAACACATACCCGATCAACCGCATCCAGAAGGCCGTAAAAAATTCGGACCTAAACAGACTCATTGCGAAATGATCGTATTCTTCAGGCCGTGAAAAACACGGATTCTACCGGACACAATCCGGAATTATCACATCCGGGAGACCAAACAAAACACGGACGTGACTGAACACAATTCGGATTATTACCATCCGTTAAACCGTTTAAAATACGGACTCAAACGGATTATTTCCGGATTGATTGAATCCGTCACACCAGTCAACTTTCAGATTGTACAGGATGAATACCAGATTCAATTTCGTGCTCCTTCCGTCGGACAAATTGCGGACACTTTCAGATGGAATTCGGAGGACAAAAACGAGATCACTTTTCGAGCAAATTTCGGCTGATTTGGAAGTCCGAAACTTGTCCGAAGTTTTAAGCAGAATACGGTACTTGTTTCCACGGCGCGCGAGATCAGAAAATGTACTCTCAAAAACATATGTCGAACCGAAGAGCAAAAGCCACGGCCAATCATGCCTGGAGCCACATGTGGCTCAATTGCTCTCAGTTTAGACAACTCTGGCCTATAGCGTGAAACCAACACAGCTATCTCTCTTTCTTTCTCTCTCTCTTTCTCTCCCCTCTAATTCTGGTGTAGTATATGCATAACGAGTGGAGTATACATCACAAATTTGATACTTGCTTTATGCTGATTGACGCAGGTGATTGAATGTTTATAGTACGTGTTTAATGATATTCAATAAAGTGGTGAAAGTTTTATTCAATAACGATATTACAAGAAATTGTATATTTTATATAACATTGACTAGAGAACTTTCCTGTCTACAAATTATACTTGAAACTGACAATCTTTAATTATTTAACTCTTTTGAAATATTGTTCTCCAATTGCGATTGACTTCACACTTTCTGCTTCAATATTTCTTTTACTGGCGTGTATGTATGCATAGAGTGAGGGGATAGCTGTTTTCTTCCAATCGATGAATGAAATAACAATCAAATTTAGGTTTTTTTCTTAACATGAAAGAGCAAAGCTTATGCCAGCGGTCCCGCGACCGCTCTCCTTTTTCCTCCTATCTTCTAACATATGTGTAGATCCAGCGTATGCGAATGGTTAAATAATTATATTATTATATTTACCAGTATAATTGAATAGAATCGCCAGAGTCAATACCAGAATATCAGTGATCTTCATTTTTTCCGATTTGAGAGAAAACTGATGTGCTAATATAATATCACCTCAAAGATCCTATAGAATTCCTATTTAGAACTTTCGAAAGCCTAAAAAATCTTCATACATCCTCTCTCGCACAGTTTTATTCAACTTTTGATCGCTATCTCGAAGATTAAACACACGAACATCCAGTTTTACCTTCAGGGACATTATATTTCGTCACTTAGTCAGAGGAAGAAAGTATTTGTTCAGTAATGAAATTGTTTATCTTTTTCTGTTCGAATCTTGAGCAAATGAATGTTAATGGAGAGCAAAAATTCATCGATTTCTCCCACATTCAATTTCTAGCAATATGAATTTTGTGCCAAGAAAGAAGACTTCTCAACCCCAAAAGATGGATTTCCAGCCCAACCCCTTTGGAACCTTTTACAACTCTTGACAAGCTTTTAACACAAGTTGTGACTGTTTAGAACTCTTGACGAAGTCTGATTTGATCAACTTTCTAGCACTCTTAAGTACCTCAATTACATAGATTGTGTCATGAATATCGATTCTTCTTCCACCACCTATTAGAAAAATGGCTAGCATATTCCCCTCCCGTGTGATAGTTTCGATTCTCCATAACGTGACCTTTATTTATTTTCTACAAGTAATCATTCATGCAGAATGCTTGTTTACCTTCAATCCAACCTATTTCAACATCAGCATTCTAAATTCTGTCTTAGTTTATGTTAATACTCCTTTTTTTTACCTCAACACATTTCTCAAATGATAATTTTTCAAATCTCAGTCTTCATTTCTTATGTTGCATACTTGTTGGATAGAATAAGAAACGTTTGTTGAAAATGGCCTCTTTAAATGCTCGTCCTTTGTCTCCAGGCTACGGAGAAGTGTGTCAGGCACAATTCAGTTGTTTATTATTCAGAAATCATGAGATAAATAGATTTGTAGTACATATGATTGAGTATTCAAACACTTCAAGCCTATCGTATTTATTTGGTTTCTTCTGGGCGAGTGCAATCCTAATATTGCAAAATTTTCCTTCATTTGTTTGCAACGTTTCCTTTTCTCCTATTTATAGTTGAATACAATATTTTGATCTGCCTGTAGATCGAAGAAAAATTATTTGAGTGCCACATATTCGTCATTGAACAAATGATCTGAAAGAATATGGTCTAGAAGAGGGTCCAAATTCTCTGTCGTGAGAGGATAAAGTTCATAAATTCCAGACGCTTCCTGGAAGACGATCTGAACCAGGAGTTGTTGAGGCTAGGCCATTAAAGACCTATGAGTAAAATTCTTTTCATTGGCAGGAGAATGTATTTTGACACAAGAAACAGCAAGAATAGGGTCCTCATCTGGTCTTCATTCGAACTGCGAGCTATACTCTGTGTGACGACTACCTGTTATACTTGTTATTTTATATTGGTTCGAATTCATTTATATCTAACGAATACACAGCAAATTTCAAATTAGAGTCCATCCAAATATTATTTCTTCAAAATAAGTTTCCAGAATATTCTAGCTTTTCTTAGCCTCGCTGAAGGTTTAACTAGCAATTCAGTTATACACAACTGGCACTGTACATTCTCGAAAATCTTACTCGATTTCTATGCAACAGCTCACTAGCTAAAATAAATTGTCATATTAAGGTTAATAATTGAACTGTAATCATTTATTCCACCTGCACGCAAGCTTCCACAACTGGTGACCTGCCGACGTGAATTCGCGCATCTCTTATTGCGAATTCACGGTAAAAAAGTGAAAAAGTGAGAAAGTGTGCGTGCAAGTGCAGTGACGCTACACTATGTGAAATTCAGTGTGTAGGATGACGGTAAAACTTGAGTGATCAGAAAAATGATATATTTTGTTGCAAATTTTTACTACTGCCTGGCCAGCAACGCGCCTACTTTCGCAACAACAACCTCTACGATCGTGATTCTACCGATTTCTGCAACGATTTCAACGTTGCAACAGGACATTTTTCAGCCTCGTAGCTACGTAGTTGGGCATCTGTGACCGAAATTCGCCGCGGATGTTAGAGACATTCTTACCTTTCCTCCGGCTCAAAACAGGTACACGAAATTAAAAGCTGAATTGAATAAAAGACTGAGTGAATCACAGGAGAACAAAAAAAGGCGTCTACTCTAGCACGAGGAAATTGTAGATCGCGAGCCGTCTCAATTCTTGCGCCACCTGAGATCTCTTACAGGTACAATGGTTCCCGACGACGTGCTACGTCCCCCCTGGTTAAGCCGCCTTGCCTCAGCAAGTCAGGCAAACCAGGCTATCTGAACGCGGAAAATCGCGTAATCGCTCACGTTCTTGAAATCTCAGCCCAAACAGGAGAGATGGAATTTGTTGGTATCACCAAAAATTCAGTGTGTCAGCTCAAAACTACTCAGAAGACTCCGAGGCCAGACGCTGATGGCGGCAAGTGTTCTCTCGAGCAAATCTCGCCGCCTGTGTGTTACGGACAAAGAAGCTAAAGTGCAATTTTTATTGGAAACTGGAGGCGATCTTTGTGTTTACGCGCGTTCGCGAACTCATGGACGTGAAAAAGGCCGATTACGATCTTCACGTCGCGAACGGTTCTTTACCCACTTACGGTCTCGAAACAATGACTCTCGACCTCGGATTCCGTCGTTAATTCCCATGGCCTTTTGTGGTAGCGGATGTACAACGCCCATAATCGGTGTTGATTTTCTGCACCACTTTGCCTTACTAGTGGATGTTCGGAAACAGTGTTTAATCGACAACGGGACATCGCTGTCTACCACAGGCAAAGTTTCTCAGTTTCCTGACAAGATTCTCGATATTCGTGCTGTTTCAGGAACATCTCCTTGGCAAGATGTTCTGCAGGGATTTCCAGAGATTACACAGCCTGCAAGAGCCAAAACCAAGCCGCCACACTCAACTGTACATCGGATCTACCCTACGCCAGGTCCTCCAGTAGCAGAAAGTCCGTGGCGCTCATCTTCAGAAAAACATCAGCAGGCGAAGGCAGAATATCAGTCCCTGATAAGCATGTCCATCATTCGTCCGTCAAAAAGCAGCTGGGCATCACCGCTTCACATGATGCCGGAAAAGGCCGGAGTCTGGCGAATGTGCGGATACTACAGGAGGTTAAATGAGAGGACTATCCCCAATAAGTATCCATTACCTCACTTCCATAACTTTTCACACACACACACTCCATGGTAAGAAAATTTTTTCAACTATCGATCTTGTCAGAGCTTTCCACAAGGTTCCAGTGGCAGAAGAAGATTTTCCAAAAGCGGCTATAACAACGACATTTGGACTTTTTGAATATTCATAAATGCCCTCCGGTTTATGTTATGCTGCTCAAACCTATCAAAGATTTATAGGTAAAGTACTCAGGGGTCTTGAATTCACATATGTTTATATTTATGATATCCTGGTAGCATCCTCTTCAATTCAAGAACATAAAAAGCACCTGCATCAAATTTCTGATCATCTCATTGCTTACGGAGTACTGATAACCCTGCCTAATGTGTCTGGGGAACATTGTTCCTGGAGAACATTTTTATACACTCAATATTCCGATAGCAGCTTCACAATATGCACCTCTAAACGATCTACTGAAGGTAAAATCTGAGAAAAAGCACACCTGCCCTGGAATCCAGAAGCCTTGAAAGCTTTTGACAGCTGCAAGGAAAACTTTGCTGAAGCAGTACTATTGGTGCACCCTGCATTGAAGGCACCATTGGCAATTTTTAGAGATGCATCGGACTTCGCTATCGGCGCAGCTTTGCAGCAATACTTATATGATGATTGACAACCACTAGGATTCTTTTCAAAGAAACTGAGTCCAGCGCAGCAGAATTACGGCGCTTGCAGCAGAGAATTACTGGCAACCTACAAAGCAGTAAAATATTTTTGGCACATGGTCAACGTCCGCGAATTTATGATCTTCACTGATCATAAGCCTATTCGCTTTTCTATAAAAATCAAGCAAATGCGACCTTCGACATTTCCGACAACTCGACTTCATCGGTTAGTTCACTTTTGATATTCGACATGTTTCAGGTAGCAAAAGCATCGTAGCATATGCTCTCTCTCTCTCTCTCTCTCTCTCTCTCGCATTGAGGAAGTCTCGAGTACCATCGATTCCCCCGCTCCCACAGAGTCTCAAAGTCGTGATGACGAGTTGCAGAAATATCTTCGACCTGGCACCGGATTGCAGCTCAAGAAGATTCACGTTTCAAAGACAGATAAAACTCTGTACTGTGACGTTTCCATGAGTACGGCAAGTCCTTTCGTCACTCAGTCTTTTCGCCAAGCAGTCTTCAACTCGCTACACCAGCTCTTACATCCTGGCATCAAAGCCACCGTTGGATTGGTCACGCAACGATACGTATGGCCATCTATCAAGGCTGACTGTAAAAAATGGACCAGAGCCTCCATTGCTTGCCAGCAGACAAAAGTTTTGAGACATGTTTCAGCTCTGATTGGAACTTTCGTCCCACCAACATCTAGGTTGAAACATATTCACGTAAAGTTTGTTCGACCATTACCTTACTCACGAGGTCACCAGCATTGTATCACCTTCATCGACCGATTTTCACACTGGCCAGAAGCTATACCAGTTAAGGACATCTCAACACCCACAGTCGCTGAAGCAATTTTCACAAATTGGATAGCATGGTTCGGAATACCCCTTCGAATCACCAGCGATCAAGGACGATAATTTGAGTCTCAGCTATTCAAAGAATTGATTGACCTTCTCGGCACAAATGGTCTCAGGACTACTGCTCATCACCCAGCTTCCAATGGTTTCATTGGAAGTTTCCGCCGGCCACTGAAAGCAGCTATAAGATGTCACGCCAACGAAACTTGGATTGAGACCCTTCCCATCATCCTACTTGGTTTCAGAGCAGTTTGGCGAGAAAATTTAGAGGCAACCGTCGCAGAACTTCTGTATGGACAGAACACAGCACAACAACCATGCTATACATCAGAATTCGTGAGACAGATTAGGAAGTTCTTACATGACCTCAGTCCTGTAGGAGGTACAAGGCACAATAAACAAAAGCCTTTCGTATTCAAAGATCTTGCCACCACCAACCAAATTTTCTTACGACGCGACAAACCTGGAGGTTTGTTTGACATGCCCTATGATGGTTCTTACACTGTCAATAACCGAAGTTACAAGATATTTGATATTGACATCAACGGCCAAAATGTCACGGTAACTATAGACAGATTGAAACCAGCTTATACCATCACGGAGGAGATCTTAGAGGAAGAAGTACCAAGTAAGCAACAGGATTTTGAGGATGAACGAACACCAACTGAGATTCCAGAAGAAGTCATCTCACCCATTAAGAAAAATCGATCTGGCAGACACGTTCGGTTCCCAGAACGATTCCAAGCAGGATTTTTCTAATCCAACATACCTTTTATCCTTAATCATTTCTTATTATGATTACTTAATATTTGACCGACGGGGATTCGATATAGAATTCAAAACTGAAAATTTAATTCAAACTACGCAATATGAATTCAATGAAGAGAACTCACTAAGAAAATAGATTAATCCTATGCTTAGAATGCCTAGTTCGCCCAAATACTATTCTCAGATACTCCCTAAATTGGTAAAAATATATTTCTTCCTTGCTCTTTCCTATAAAATATCTCTGAGTAGGTTTCACAGAGTGGTATAAAATAGAGATAGTTATGGATAATTTATTTTAGACATTATTACAAACAATAATAACCGATCATACTTCTGGAAATTGCTCGAAGAATTTATAGAGGATACTTTATAAAAGTTATATGCTCAACACATCTCATCGAGTATATTATCCTCTCAATTGATAAGCCAATGTTCATATTTCATTATTCTGTTTTCACGTTTCTTTTATATAATTTTACATCTCTATAATAAACTCGATCTCTTTGCTAAGCCCTGTTTTGTACTAAGGAGGGATTACGAAATGATTGCGTACTAATTCGGATAAGGCTTGGGTGCCGAATTTTTGATTATCATTCTGTATGTTCAATTATTAATAATTATCATTATACTTAGGTAAACATAACATTTTGAGCACCTGTTTTCAATATGTCTTTCATCCGCTGAAATTTAGAAACTGAATAATCGATGAATAAGACGAATTCTATGGATTATAAAGAAAGTAATGTAAATATGAGCCTCAATACTTGCTTGTGAAACCAAATCTAGCTGTTGAAAATTCTTTACCAATAACAAGTTCCAGAAACAATATATTTTCACGATTATACACGGAGATTTATTCAATAAACATCATCATTCATGTGTGTCTTTTCCCAAGAACCGGTAGACATTTGCATTTACTTATCTACATTATTGATAGATTTTGAAGCCGAAAAAATTAATTCCCAACCTAATAGTTTAGTTTTTGATAAAAAGAAATTTATTTCTAACCGAGAAATTGCATATTTAATAGAAGTGCATTACTTTGAACCAATAAGATTAACCACCAACAAAAAAAAAGATTTTTTAGAAAAAAAGTGAGTTCTAAAACGATCAGATCATAATTCTAGTATGAAGGGAAATACTTTTGAACCCAACATGGAATGATTGAACGAATCAGTCAACGCTCATTCGAATGATTGGGTTCGACGAATTCTCAGCCAAAATGTAATAGTTCAAATTTCATCCAAATATGTTTCCGATTTGGAATTTAGGAGATGGATCAATCCTAAACCATATCAGAATAATTCAAAAACCAAAAAGCCATATTTTTATAAAAAAAGATATAATAAATTTTGACCGAAAGATAAACTTTCTAACATTTTCTAGTTTCTTCATTAGGTAAATAATTTCGCTGGTATCGATACATTTCTTATCACCCACAACGGGATTTTCTTACGTGTCCTTATCTGTATCATTGTCGTAATGTTTTACATGAAATTATTCTGGACTATCGCCATTAGCCTTCCCAATTCTCTCTTATTTAAGTGCATTTTTCTCTCTTATTCATTGTTAGAACTTCTATCTCTGATCTTCTTGACCCACTTATGAGATCATTTCTCATTTCCTATTTTTATTTCTTATAAAACATATAGCCCAGTCAATAGAGACATTTGAATAGAAAGAATTTCGGAGTCCAATTTTTGGACGTAGAAAGGTTTCTTCCAGCATCCAAATGAAGGTTCCACAGTCTTGCCCTTAAATTAGTGTATGCCTAAACCACCATCTTGAATTTTCAAACAATTTTTCCGAATTAATAATATTTATTGCCGATATGGAGCAAAAACTGCGCAAAATCGTGACATGGGCGCAGTTTTCTCAATTTTTCGGCCATTTGCATAAAAAATAAGTGCCATATTTAAACGGCGATGTTGTAGAACATAAAATTTTTAATAACTTTCGTATCAGAAAGTTTTTTATACGGACCATACATGACGTTCGGGAATGCGCTCAATATAGCAGAATGTGGGAATCTGGCCGCATGACGTATTACGAGTTGCCCGAGTTGAGTCGCTTTTTCCACCTCGCGCTATATTGAGCGCGTTCCTGACCGTCATGTATGGTCCGTATAAAAAACTTTCTGATGCAACAGTTATTGGAAATTTTATGTTCTACAACTTCGCCATTTGAATATGGCACTTATTTTCCATGAAAATGGCCTAAATATTGAGAAAACTGCGCCCATGTCATAATTTTGCGCAGTTTTTGCTCGATATCGGCAAAACATATTATTAATATGGAAAAATTGTTCAGCTAAAAAATGTGAGGAATATAATTTCTCACAACTTTGTTTTCTACCATTTTCTTTGTAAAATGGAAATAACGTGAGATAACAAAAAAAAACGAAAATTCAAGATGGTGGATTTAGCGTTCAAAAGTTTGAGGGCAAGACTGTGAAACCTTCATTTAGAGGCTTAAAGAAAACTTTCTACGTCAGAAAATCGGACACCGAAATTCTTTCTATCTACAGGCCTTCTTTTATCTCACTTGACTCGGCTAATATTCGATGCATAAAAATGGGGCGTCGGTTAAATAGATGCTTTACGACAGAGATGACCAACGCGTGAGCAGCGGTGTAAGTAACTGTCACTCGTCAATTCCTTCTCTTACGACCTTCGGATGCGTTCATGCAGTCAGAGCGATGTAGAAAGGGGTCCTCGGCGGGCGGAAGAAGCCGAGCGGCCCCGAAGGACGCTCAAGGAGAGAATTCTAGATAAAGCGCTCGGAGAAGGGGAAGAAAGGAGAAGTGCGTGAACCCATCGTTGGACACCCCTGCTTTACGAACTGATGATTTGTAGCGCATGTAATGGACATTTGAACACTCAAAGCCTCAGAGCGTAGTTTTACTCATTCTTCTGAGCGTAACTTTACTAGATTTTTTTCAAATCGAAATGATCTAAGGGACGGTTCAATTACATTCGGGTCTTCAAAGTATTTGCTTCCCTTTTTGTGACATGTAGATGATCTTTGGAAGTTGTGTGTATAATAATATTTATTCTGGAATGTTTTAGGATGTAAAATTAAAAGACATTTCTTCTTCCATTTGCTTCTGTTAATTACATTGATTTATGAATGTAGGTACCTGTTTGATGTTATACATTGTCCCGTTTTTGGCTGTCGAACATTATACTTTAGTTTCACATTTTCTCACAAAAGTTATTGATGCGATAAATTATGATTCAAAAGAGGGTTGGAATTTTCTACTTTGAAATTGTAGCAGATTATTTTTCCGCTGCCTACTGGAGTTACGCTGATTTCATCGGAGGTCAAAAAGTTAACCATGCCGCTTACTATGTTTATTTTTACTCGGCAGTATTTATGATTTATAGGATTATATTTATAAATTCCAGAAAGAAGATCAGGACTTTCCACTATTGCGAACACGTCACCATCTGATGTTGATAATACAATTTTTTCTTCCTTTGGCAGGTTTATATACTTCCTACGCCCCATTTCCAATTTCAGTCGCTTATCAGTAGGAATCATGTGCATCTCAAGTCCAAATATCTTGTGTTGATTATAAACAGAAGTGAGTCGAATAAATTTTAGTTGTTCAATTCCACATCCCAATCCGTCGGGAGAAGGAAGACTTATAGAACGAACAATGGACGTATCAGGATGAAAACGCCTTGCAGAAGGGGACCTGGACCTGGAACGACGATCAGGATCGACTGGATCAGACCAGCTAGGAGATCGTCGTCCACCATAGGGTGAAGAGGGTCTACCTCGAGGGAAAACGGGAATAATGTCCCTATCCGGCAGATCTGCCTGCGAACTTGACTCTGCAACAAGAAAGAGAAACAAACTTGAAGCGGGATATCACAACTGTGAAGTAAGCCAGCAAGCACAGGCAAGCTCGTCGCTGCTTTGAACGTGGTTTTCTGCATGATAGCATGATGATGGAAGCATGCATTCTATGAAACATGGGGGTTTAAGCGAGTCAACTCTTCAAGGCCAATGGGCTAAAGAATAAACGTTCATCTATCTGTCAAAGTTGAAATAATCTGGTGTCGTTATTGGTCCTGAAATTTCCTCTCCACTTTTCTAACTTCATGTTTCGACTCGGTACATGAGCTCTTTTCATGTTCCTCAGGTGAAAGGTGTTCTGCCGTTTGAAGATTTCTACGACCTTGTAAAACTAATTTCTCGAAGCAACGGTCGTGTAGCCACCATCCTAACTAATTTCTAAGTAAAACAATTTTGCACGTTGACTTTATTTCATTTTATTACTTGAAACTCACTTTGTGCCGATTCTTTAATATTTATTCGAGATAAAATTACCAGTGTAGATTTTTATAGCATTTTATTATCATATTTACCAGTATTATTGAAGAGAATCGCCATAGTGAATACCAGAATATAAACGATATCCATTTTTTACAATTTGAGAGTTAACTGATGTTCTCATATGATATCACCTCAAATATCGAAAGGAATCCCAATTTAGAACTTTCGAAAGCTTAAAAAATCTTCATAAATCCTCTCTCGCATAGTTTTATGTCAACTTCTCATCGTTATCTCAAAGATTAAACATATGAACCTTCAGTTTTGCCTTCAGGGACATTATATTGTGTCACTTAGTTAGAGGCAGAAAGTATTTGTTGATTGATT
The DNA here is from genome assembly GCA_011762715.2 of Neuroterus valhalla. Lineage (NCBI taxonomy): Eukaryota > Metazoa > Arthropoda > Insecta > Hymenoptera > Cynipidae > Neuroterus > Neuroterus valhalla. Next base: position 8,644 of record WSXT02215222.1, on the reverse strand, counting down.
CAATCTTTCAATAATTCCTGATCGAATCTTGAGCGAATGGATGTCCATAAAGAGCAAAAATTTATCAATTTTCACCACATTTCATTTCCAGCAGTATGAATTTTGTGACAGAAAACAAGACTTCTCTGCCCACAAAGATAAGTTTTTAGCCCGGAATGTTAAATCCTCAAAAAGGACAATATTGCGGAGACATAATGGACGGATTTTTAATCTCAGGAAACTTTTACAACCCTTAAAAAGTTATAAACACAAGTAGCGACTCTTTACAACTCCTAGGGGGGCCTGAATTGATCGGTTCCTTTCCCACCACCTAAGAGTGAAATGGCTAGCATATTCTCTTCTGTGTAATAGTTTCAGTCTTCCATAACGTGACCGACATACATTTTTAAGAAGTTATCATTCATGCAGTATGCCTGTTCGCCTTATTTCCATACTATTCCAACATCAGCATTCTGAATTCTCTCATAGGTTATGCTAATACTACTTCTGCTAACCATAACATATTGATAAAACGATAATATTTCGATTTTCCGTCTTGAGTCCTTGTGTTCCATATTTGATGGATTTGTTTTTTTAAATGGTATCTTGAAAAACTTGTCCTGCGTCTTCAGGCTAAGGAGGTCAAGCCACATTTCAAGTGTTCATCATTCAGAAATCATCAGATGAGTTCGACTTTTTGGTTTAAAATTCAATTATTTCAGTTGTACATTTACAATTTCATTTGATTCTTCATCATTTTTTTCATACATGTTATCATTTGGTCGACGGTTAATTTTGTTTTACTGTTGAATGTTAGTGTTTTTTGTTTAAACTGATTTTTTCTAACAGAAAATTTAACTTATTCCAATTGGAAATTTCATAGCTCCATTTAGTTTCCATAGGAAATGTTTTCCTTCTCCTACAATATTATTCAATTATTGTTATTAAACTTATGAAGATTTGTTTCCCTTACTTTTATTGACAAATCTTCATCAATTCAATAAAAATAATCGAATAATATTGTAAGAGAAGGAAAACAATTCCAAGAACTGTTCCAAATTTTCGCGGGCAAGGAATGTTTCCTGGAGTCTAACTTGAGATGGCTCTGTTGGCGCAGCAAATAAGTGGTAAAAAAAAATACATGGGAGTCGTACCACTGTGAATACTGAGAACAATTGAACGGACAAATTCCACCACAGCCTCTACGCTCGAGCTAGTAGGCGAAGGAGGGGATACCGCGATGCGCGAAGATTTTTCCGTCCCCGAATTTCGATCCACGCGCATCGCGGTATCCCCTCCCTTGCCATCAGGTAGGGATCGTAAAGTGACGCAAGTGCTGTATATGCGGGCGCACGCTCGTCGCTTTTTTGAACGTGGTTTTCCGCATGATAGTATGATGATGGAATCATGATACAGTAAACCGCTTGTACTCGAGAATGATGCAAAAAACTATGGTCTTGGCATAACTGAACACATCCGACTTGGGAAAAGGTTCTCCCATGGTTTATGTTTTGCTGTTCCCTCATCAAACATCAAATGCACTACTGCACATACTGTCGAGAAAACTTGTCATTTGCAAAGAATAAGGAATGGAGAGAGAGGCTATATATTCTCTTGACCACACCAAGATGGGAGTGTGCGCAGTAGTCTACTGCGTGCTTGTTGGTAACTATGATCTGAAAATGTTGAATAGATCTACTGCGCATGAGATAATTCGTCTCGTGTACCTTATTGCAAAGGTTATAATTTCAATACAATTATAAAATATGGGTCAAAACCGGCATTTCAGTTATAATTGTGACCTAGCTAGAATGTTTATCTTAGGATTGCAAATTGAACTCGGTTATGGAGAAACCAGAAAACGAATAGGCAATGAAGCAAAAGTGCATACGTTAGGATGCCTTATAAAATTCTCTTAAGGGGAGAAGGAAGTAGAGATGATAATAATTAAAGGAATGGTTTGAGCGATAAGCAGGAGAGGGGTATCCACTGAATCTTTTTACAAAAAAACATATAATACCGATGAGAATTGAACTGCTGCATTAATAACTTGCTTCCTTGGCTTAAAACTCAAACAGTTCAGAAACATTGTCCTTGGTTGGTAATATATCTCTTGGGAAAAATTTTTTTCTTCATTTTTTGAAAAATAAATACCACGATTGCAAATTTATATTTCCTAGTAGAAACGAATCCACCTGTGTCAAATATTCTTTCTTGTTCTGTTAATAAATCATTCTTCTCTAGTGATGGTACTAAATCTTGGAATGGAGGCTCTTCAACATGAAATGGAGATAACTTTTGTTGGAATAAAGTGGTTAGGGATTGAGAGAGAAATGAAAAATTGAAGTATTTGTCAAAAATAGCTACAATTGAAGACAGAAAGGACTAGCAAAATTACGAGAATATGCTTACTGATCCCTGACAAGTTACACGAACACAGCGATGCCATAGCATCTGGTTGGAAGCGCGTCCGGCCTTTTTGTCTTCTTCTTAATTTTATGAGAACAGGACTATCAAATATGGCTTCCACCATGGGATACTAACCTCAAAGTTAAGATAATCTGGCGGCGTTATTGGTCCTGAAATTTCCTCTCCGCTTGATTAACTACATGTCTCAGCTCGGTACATGAGCCCCATTCAAGTCCCTTGAATTCAAGATGTTCCTCCGTAGAACATTTTTGCGCCCTTGTAATACTGATTTTTCAAAACAACGATCGCCTAGCTACTATCCTTAATTAACGTGCAGAGGAGAGTTAAGTACGAATAAACGCCGTCAAATCATTCCAACTAATTTTTTATAACAACTGCACAGCAGTTCAAAATGCCAAAAAGCTAGCCAAAAATCAGAATCTCGATAATTCACATCGTTTGAGTACCCATACAAGCTTTTTTGGGAGGCTGATTTCGGGAATGAAGTCAAGGATCCAAAATTCGAAATGGCGGACCCTAAATGGTGAGAATTTTCCTAAAATTTGCCATATCCAGTGAGTTTTCGGTGGGAAAAATTTGTGCGACATGGAGAATGTTCGTCAGGGTACGTACATTAAGAATAAATAATGAAATATGCATTCTTCGCAAACATGTTCACGATGTGCGCAATGTATTGCAGGGGAAAAATTTATCTTATTTTGTACCCGATTTACAAGTTCACGTAGAGAGTTATTTTTTTTTTTTGCTGCGAGTTCTAGTGTCGAGATTTGTTGTTTCTTTTGCAAAAAAGTTTCTACTTTTCGAAACCGTTCTCACTTGCTGCACCGAGCTATCCTATTCCAAGGGAAGTTGTTTTTTAGAAAAATGGCCGCCATATCCACCATTTCTCATTTTGGATTTTTGATTTCCGTTTCGAAATCAGCGAACCCAAAAACCCCTTATTCCTAACTTTCAAGTAAATGCATGGAAAATTTTAGAAAAATGTCCGTCATTTGGGGTCCGCCATTTTGGATTTTGGATTTTTTACTTCATTTTCGAAATCAGCGACCCCAAAAACCTTATATGGGTACTTGGACGAAGTGGAATATCTAGGTTCTGATTTTGGGCCAGGTTTTAGGGATTTTGAACCAGTGTGCAACGGTCCCTTCGCCACCATCTTCACTGATTTTTTAGTAAAACAATTTGGCACGTTCAACTTATTTGAGTTTATTCTTTGAAACTCACTCTTTTGCCGGTTTTCCAATATATGATCGAAATAAAACTAAGAGAAATTCTGAGATTTGGGAAATAACTTATCACATGAAATATGCTTTTTAAAAGTCGTATATATCTTTTCTAGAACTGCATGCATCTTTTCGTTATCATATTTACCAGTATAACTGAAGGGGATCGCCAGAGTTAATATCAGAATATTAAAAATCTTCATTTTCTGCAATTTGAGAGAAAAATTGATGTTCTCATATGATATAACCTCAAACATCGAATAGCATTCCTATTCAGAACTTTCGAGTGCTTGAAGAATCTTCATATATCCTCTCCCGCACAGTTTTATGTCAACTTTCAATCGTGATCTCAAAGATCAAACATATGAACCTCCAGTTTTACCTTCAAGGATATTTAATTTTGTCACTTAGTCAGAGGCAGAAAGTGTTCGTCAAGTATGAAATTGTTCCATCATTCTTTTTGAATCTTGAGCAAATGACATAACGAGTTCTAAACGAAAGTTGTGACTCCTAACAACCCTTAGCGAAGTCTGATTGGATCTATTTTTTTTAAAGAGTTATTGTCTTCACTAACGGATGGACAAACGAAGTATGAAAATGAGTTTTCAACTGAAAACATGAAATTTCAACCATTCCTAAGTCCTCCAATTACAAAGATTATGTCATGAATATCGTTTTTTTTCCACAACCTACGAGAGGAATGGCGAGCGTATCCTCTTCTGTGTAATAGTTTCGATTCTCCATAATGTGACCGTTTTATGTTTCCTAAAAGAAATCGTTTATGCAGTATACTAGTTTTTCTTTATTCCATACTATTCAACATCAGCATTCTGATTTATGCCTTAGTTAGTGCTTATACTTGTAAAAAATCGGATATTTTAAAATTTGTAAATTAGAGGCAATTCTAATTTATTACTTATCGACCCAGGAGAAGGAATTGGTCGAATAACAAGTCTTTACAAAATAAAACGGTGTTCTTCCATTATCACTATAAATCACAGTATGGTTTTACATAGATTACAATAATTTGTACGGAGGCTCTAGTTTTATACATCATTCTTGTGATCTCACGTGGAGACTTGCGTACGTGGTCACTCACCGCAGCGTCTTTCGCCTGAAACAATTTGTCTGGAGCCTAAGCAGCGTACCCAGCTAACCATAATTGAGATACGAGCCTGGAGCCTGTGCAGCGTGCCCATATAGAATAAAATAACGAATTCAATACTGTTTGTCTGTAGCCTGAGCAGCGTACCCAGATTAGATAATAAAAATAACGAGTCTGATACTGGTGGTCTGGACCCTGAGTAGCGTACCCAAAGAAATAATAATAATAATATGGGCGAGTTTGGAGCCTAAGGAGCGTGCTCAGAATAAATAAAACAATAATATACTGTAAAGAACAAATGAGAACAAAAGGTGCCTAGAGCTTGTGCAGCGTAACCAGGTATACTAGGAGGAAACGAAAGAGAAGGAAAAACCACGGCCGAGTGAGCCCCTTTTATAACCGGTTCTGCTAGCCTTGGTTTAGAGAAGGCTCGTTCCACTGGCCCTGTGTGCTCTGGCGTTGGCCTCGCCGGACTACCAGATCGTTTAATAGGTTTTGGCGCCACGTAGGCTTCACCCGTAATCCTGCTATGGCGCCGGATTGCCTAGTCACAAGGGTTTGTTGCAACCATTACATACTTATTTTGCCTAATTTTACATATTGCTCAAATCAAAATTTTTTAGTTATTAGTCTTAATTTCTTATGTTGCTTATTCGATGGATAGAATATGAACCGTTGGTTGAAAATGATCTCTTGAAGAGACCGTCCTGCTACTTTAGGCTATGAAAAAGTGTGTCAAGGCGTTATTGAATTGTTCATTACTCAGAAATTATCAGATGAATAGATTAGCATACCTATTATTGATTATTCGAACACATCAAGCCTATGGGGACGACGACAGACACTTGAGGCCGCTAGGGTCGCTATAAGGCGTGGAGACATAACAGATGGTGGCGTCGTCTGCTATATACACATATTGCACAGTGTTGACGTTTATTTTAAATCAAGTTTAGAGCATTATTCTCGAAATGCCAGGTATATGTGTGGCATTAGGGCATAAGAATAAAGGCAAACATCGTTTCTCGAATTATGGAAATTTAAGGAAAAAGTGGATTGTAACCAATAAACGGGAAATTTTCTGTCCGAGTTCAGCGTCGGTGCTCACTTATTAAGAGTCCCTAAACTTCTAAACCACGACCTGTCAAATTGCTTTCCTCCCTCGACTCTCAGTTTCACAATCTTTCTTAAACAATTTGTTCTTTTTGTAGTCCATTTACCAAGTCATACTAAAAATGAACATTGTGATTCCGATTTGATTTTGTTTAGCATAAGCGATCAACCTAGAGGAAAAGATACATTCATAACACTCTTCACCGGCATAATCATCTAACCTCAAAACACTATGTTACCTGCTACAGTTTTTTGTAACAAAAACCCAATCATTAACTGCAGCTTCAAACTGAAACATTGGCATTTCATTTCGTTCTCACATTATACGAGACACTGTAATTCATTTTTCTATTTTTTTTTAGATAATTATATCACTAGGTCACAATTGCGCGCTGTTGTCCTGACGCCTGTGCAAAAATCATGTTTCCGAACTCAGTACTGCCCTCTACGCCTAGCTTGTCTTATCGCTGTCCCCATAGTAGTTGTTTTCTTCAATCTGTACGAATTCTTATCTATCAAATAGAATCAGTTTGAAGGATGCCGCAATAATATTGCAGAGTTTTTCTTCATTTGTTAGCAATTATTCCTCGTTTCCCATTCAAAGTTAGATACACTATTTCGATCCGCCTGTAGATCAAGAACAACTTATTTGAGTTCCACATCTTCTTTATTTGGCCTAAAAGAGGGCCCAAACTCTCTATTTACGAGAGAATCAAATTCATAAATTACGGACATTTTCAAGAAGACGATCTGGACCTTGAATTCTGTTGAGGCTAGGCCATAAAAGACTTATGAGGGAAATGTTTTTCATTGGGAGTAGAATGTGATTGATTACGAGAAACAGCAAGAATAGGGTCCTCATCTGGTCATCAATTGGACTCCAAGCTCTGGATGTGGAGAACCCTCATTCTTTCAGAGAAGACGTGTGAGCCAGCGTGCACATGCATGCTTGCTGCCGCTCTAACCATGAGTCACTGCAAGTAATGTCAGAAACATAGGGAATGGGTTATGGAAAGGACTTTTAAATTAACCGCACATGGCAGGTAGCGCCTGCAGCATCGAAAACCTTAATTCCCTGATAGATGGATTTATGTCTTCCGTAAGTTTTTTTTGTACCATCAAGCTATAATCCCTTTCGGGGTAAGTGTAGTACTTTAAGAGTTGTATTTGGTTTGATGGAATACACGGGAGGACACCAGTTTTCCGCCAACATACTCACAGCACGCAATATTCCCAGACAGTCACTCATCCAAGTACTAATCGCGCTCAACGCTGTTTAACTCCAGTGATCATACGGGAACTGGTATTTCAAGCGTGGCATGGCTGTTGGCGAAAATTTGAATCTCTCATAATTCAAAATCATATTCCTCGCCAGATAACCATCTGTTGAGAATTGAATTATCCAGATGATACCCAGTACTATGTAGTTAAATTGAACAGTTTGGAAACTCATCATTTTCACTTTAATTTACTAATTTAATTAAAATAATTCCTTATTAAATTTTTTTCATTAAAGTTTTTTTTTTCTAAACTAGTTTAAGGATTATATTTTTGATCTCGCAAAAAGTGCAACCATTCGGTCGGGAGTTGACGTATACTTGCGAAAATCATTCCTTTTTGTGGAGGTTATCTTCCCGCGTCAAAAATTTGTCTCTTCAGCTGAAAGCTGGAAAAATCATGCAGTTTTGCCAAATTAAGATTCCACCACATTGAAAATGGCCAAACCTACGCTAAAGAGCATTGGAAACACGCATTCTGTCAAAAACGAACTTCCAAATACGAACGAGCTGAATTTTGTAAAAAATACTTAGCTCTATTAAAAAAAAATCTGAATTTATATGGGAAACTTTTGAATGTAATAACAAAAAATACAAATTTCCAACAGAGCAGATATTATTCTAATAAATAGAATTTCAGGGATAATATAAGTTACTCTTCCTCGTATAATCATGTAGCTTTGCCGACTACAGATTCTTCTATATTGGAATTGACACTTTAACACAAAAGAATATTTGAAACACGCATTCTGTCAAAAATTGGAAAAATAGATCCGTATTTAGGAAAACAATAAACACGTGTGGATCCTCTCAAGTCTCCTTGTATACTAAACAATGAAGGAAGAAGATGCTCTTGAAAATGGAATATAAAACAGTGTCCCATTTCATGGGAACAAAACGAAAAAATTTTAAAAATTCTCGCGTAAATTCCCAAATACGAACGAGCTGAATTTTGTAAAAAATACTTAGCTCTATTGAAGAAAAATCTGAATTTATATGGAAAACTTTTAACTGTATTAACAAAACATACAAATTTCCAGCAGAGCAGATAATATTCTAATAAATAGAATTTCAGGGATAATGTATACGTAATTTTCAGAAATTAATTTCTACGGATAAAAGAACTTCACCAACGAGGAAACAGGAAAGCCCATCTGACGAATAATGGAATCAAGATACATAAGAAAAATCCAGTCCAAGTTTATCGAAAGCTTTTATCTAAATCAAGTTTTGAATTTCTCTGCTTGTGACAGGCCTTCTTTCGGAACACAATACCCAAGAACATATTTAGAAGATTTGAGTAACACTTTCTGTCCTTTCGTAATCCTAATGATTGAGGATTCCGGAAAATTATTGTTTTAATTGGGTAAGTTAAATGACTTTTTGCAATTTGATCTCTTCAGATGAAAGGAACCCTGTATATGACTCTTTCCATCAAGAAATTCAATTTGCTCTGGATGAGTTCGTTCAGCAGGGATCATTGGAAACGTATATGACGCGATTTGAAGAATAATGAGAAA